>DWJZ01009251.1:0-10821 GCA_018249125.1 Asbolis capucinus
AGTTATATAAAATGATGGAAAGTCTTTCTTTTTCTTATAAGTCTGGTCGGCCATTTTGTTAAACCTCTGATTTTGAGACTACAGTCCCGTCCAGCACAAGGATAGTACAAGTGTGTGTAACAGAAGTATATTTTATAAACTATGGTCCATATTTTCTCCTGTTCGATCTTATTTACAATCTCATCCTCAACGTAGCTGAACTTGCATATCATTTCACCTCACGCTTTGGTTGCAAGGAAGGTGTTTTACAAAAAAGGTGTTGGGTTTCCCTAGTCGAAGAGTCACCTTCGAAACCTAAATGGGTAGTTGAATCGAATCGTACAATATTAGCCATCTATGTCTTGTTATTTTCTACCAATTCACGCAGGAGCAGCATATGGTAAATGCTATAGAGAGGAAGACCTTAAAGAGACCTGTGTTCAGTAGTATGTCATTGATAGGTTGAAACTAAACCCCAGTGTGTCTATATGGGTAGCCCATAGGAACTCAGTGCAGGTCACTCCAATCTGACTAGTGCTACACAGCCAATAGTACCTCATGTGCTGTATTAGAGAACACAATACGTTATGTAATTTGCGGGCGCGTAGACAAACGAGTACACACGCAATGAACGCATACGTACGCAAGATTTGTACGTGCGCGCTCGTGCTATAATACTAACGCACAATGCGATACATGCAGGCATATACATATGTATGATATTAAAACGTGTATGTTATGAATTACCTGTAATAAATTAATAATTGATGGACGATATTTGAATTAATTACTGAGGGTTTTTAAGTAAAGAATAGGACCCCAAATAATTATTTTTAGAATTTTGTTTGTATCCGCTTGTCGGTGTGCCAATCTCAGAAGCAGGTGCTCAGATTTGAATGCGGAATTTCGTCCCCAGAATTTTGCTTCCATGAAGCAATGCGAGTTACATATTAGAGTAACATTTCTGATAACTATTAATATGTAAACATGTTTGTATTTCAGGTGGGTACCTGTCAAACAGTTTGGCGATCGCAACGGACGCGGCGCATCTCCTCACAGACTTTGCCAGCTTCATGATATCCCTATTCTCCTTATGGGTTGCAAGCAGGCCTGCTACTAGACGGTATGTGGATATTTATAGATTTCTTGTATCTTTATGAAGGTAGGAGAGAGATCTGAAGATTATAATAGAACGATGGCAGATAGAGAGTTATGAATCGATGGTCTCGTATGATCAAATAGAAGAGTAGGATTACTACGGAAAGACAGATGATAGACTTATGACGTAACAACATACACTATGTTCGTGACGTAGTCCTATTTTGTGTTAACAATAATATTACAATCTTAGAAGCACATTAAAAAAAATCTTTCTCAAATGTTTCAGCTTAATTTAAAATGTGGTCGTCCAAAATAATATTTCAGTGACTTTATATCATATTCAACAGTATATTTTTTTATATATATAATGTAATGTTATAAAATTATAGTTATTGTTTACTAACCGAGATATTCAATATAATATGTTGATGACCTGTGCATTGTGTTTAACAATAGAAAACTATCAACATTCTATTAATACATACATATCCATCCATCAGCCTTTGTATGTCCTATGCCTCATATATTTCTGACACTCTGACTAGTCTTGAACCTTCTGAATGCAACAGATGCTTGATATTTATTTCAGGTCGTTAGTCTCGTAACTTCAATTAATTTGTGATGGTGTTTTCTCCAGGATGTCGTTCGGGTGGTACAGAGCGGAGGTGATCGGAGCTCTGACTTCGGTCCTGCTGATCTGGGTGGTGACCGGCATCCTGGTGTACATGGCCGTGCAGCGCGTCATCTACAAGCAGTTCGAGATCGACGCGACCGTCATGCTGATCACCTCCGCTGTCGGTGTCGCCGTCAACCTCATGTGAGTCATCTGTCGCCAATAATATGTGTCTCGCAGAAAATATTCTAAAACTAGCGAAAAAAGGACTAGATTCCGTAATTTGTACAGGCTCAAAAAGCACTAAAGTTTATTTCTTAAACAGCTTTATATCGGGAAAAACATAGTTTAAAGAATAAAATATAGGAAACCACAAATAATGTTGCTAAAAAGCATTAATTCTTTTTAGTTTACTTTTAGTTTTAAGAAAAAGAAATCACTTTCCCTATTTAAAAAGAAATATCGACTGCATTATATTCACAATCGACCTTTAGTTCTTTTATTTTACACTTGTTATGTATACTAGAATAAACACTTAGGCACTAAACACCGAGATGTGGCATTAAACATATCGAATCAATCTAGTGCTGAAAGCACTAAAATGGCCTGTCACACACTACACCTCAACTGTCACACATCTAGCCCTACCATCACACATTGCGGGCTAGCTTGTTTACCCCTGGTACGAGTTAGACGCAGCGGGTAACATTGTATGATATGGTCGTGTTCTATTTCTGTTATGCTAAAGACCTTTTGGAATTGATTTCATGATGGTCATACTATACGATACACCGATCGACATCTAGCGAGCCATCAGGTACTAAAACCCAATAGACGATTTTTGTTTAAATCTGTTGGTTTACATACAATACTTTTTGCCTACGTCATTAATGATAAGGGTCCCACGGTTTCCAGCATGGGGCTAACGCTGCACCAGCACGGCCACAGTCACGGCGGCAGCAGCGGTCATGGACATAGTCATGGTGGTGGCAACCCTGTGCTCAACAATAAGGTAACTTTATGATAACTAACGAATTTTATTTCATAAAACAATATTCACTTACACAATTACAATAATTGAATCATAGAAAAATATTACGCACAATGAGGGTACATATAAAAATATTAATATTTCGATTCATTTATTACAAGGGTCTAGATATCATATAAAACAATTTTATTTCCTAGTTAGATGATTATTCCAGAATTACTAACATTGGAGTTACTGCGACATATTACAAAATATTTTCCATTAAGTGTGACACAATAATATCGCTTGGGACAAAGTTCGGCAACAATGTGACACATTGATATTGGTACAGAGTTGTTCCTTGACATCCTTTTAGGCTTATACCCGTTGAATATTAATATGATACAGAATTATTTCTGTGAATTAACAATGTGACACATTGATAATTTTCGTGAAGTGACATACCGCAAAATTACAATTATAATTGAGTAAACATGTGTTATGTGTCACATAAACAATAATTTTATGGTACGATGTCATTAGAAACGCGCAGATTCTGACGCTGAGAGCTCGTCGTCCCACCAACACCAGCACGAGTCCAACACTGAGAACATCAACGTGCGTGCCGCCTTCATCCACGTCCTGGGTGACTTCCTGCAGAGCTTCGGTGTGCTGGTCGCCGCCATTGTTATATACTTCCAGGTGAGGGGGAGACCTTAGCAGATGAGAGACTAAGGGGGATGTAGTTATAAGTTGGAATTACTTTTTGTATTGTGATACAAAGGTGAATACAATAGTCTAGTCATCAAAAGATCATTCCAATCTAATTCTATTTGTGTCTATTTCTTTATGAAGTACTAGGGTCCGCCCGCGGCTTTGGCCGCGTTGTACGTTCTTAAAAAATAGCATACGTGTTACGCCAGACTATAATCTATTTCTGTGACAAATTCCATTCAATTCTGTTCGGTAGTTTTTGCGTAGAGGAGTAACAAACAGCCATCCGTGTTTCAGCTGATATTCTAAACTATACAACTCGGTAATATTATGTTCACAGCCGGAGTGGAACCTGGTAGACCCTATCTGCACATTCCTGTTCTCCGTATTGGTGCTGATCACCACCTTCAACATCATCAAGGATACACTGCTGGTTCTGATGGAGGGCTCGCCCAGAGGACTTGATTTCCAGGTACCTTCTAATTCACTTTTAAGTACGGGTTTGTCCTCATAACTGAGAAGATCTAGAGGACAATCGGACTAGAGGACTATCGAAAGTAGTAGTAAGAAAGGTTTACGACAAGGTTTGACGACTCAATCGAATACTACTGGGACCGACAGTTTTATGTGCCGTATGAAGTACAGAAGCGCTCATGAAATGACCAATAACCAGCCACTCATTTCATTTTATCGTGCGCCGGCTGTTCATCAATTTTGCCGTACTCAATAAAATACGTGCCCACATTTCAAGTGATCTGTAAAGTCGAGATACATTTTTATCCCTGAACCGACATCTAGTTAATTGTTGATCGATAGTTATTGATATTCGGTTCGTTCTCAGGATGTGGCCAACACATTCCTGTCTCTGCCGGGGGTCGTGCGCATCCACAACCTGCGTATGTGGGCGCTCTCGCTCGACAAGACCGCGCTGTCTGCGCATCTCGCCATACGTACGTATATACAATACACTATTTAATATATAGATACACCGTTACAGACACACAAGTGTAAACGAACTTTATCACAAACGATATACTTTTAATGACGTTTAATTAATATGGATTTAATTCGGTAAAGGCTTCTTCTAAGTTAGTGCGCCTTACTATCAAAGACTTAATCGCCACTTACCATCAGGTGGGATCGTAGTCAAGCGCTAACTTATTTTAGGTAAAAAAAATCACAAAGTGTATTCAAATAAATCTAGTTTAAGAATATATAGTTTCAATACAAGTTCGCTAAGTCAGTTATGGCAAGACTCGTGTCGAATCACGCAACTTCTTCCATTTTTGCGGAAACGCTTCGCGCTGCCAGATTGGCCACGGATTGCATCGTAATATTGTAAGAGGGCGCCGCATATATTTTTTGCTTCCTCATAGTGGATAATAGATGGCGCCACACGTCATAATGCTATTTGCTTCCTCATAATGGATAATAGATGGCGCTACATATCATAAAGTTAATTGCTTCCTCACAGTGGTTAATACATGGCGCCACCCTATTAAGACTGCCAACACAAAGGTACTTATGCTCCATACACATTCGATCTGGAATGTTTAATATTAAACTTTTTGTTATTTTATCACGTGTTAACTCTTTTGTACCAATACCTTTTTAAAAACTTTTACTTGTAAATCATGATGTTTGCTTGGTGTCAAATGCATAAAGTGTTTTTAAACGAAAATCAATGAATTATAAAAGTATAAAACAAAATATTTCAATAGGTTGTTAACTTCATTTCATGAAGGATGTCAGGGTATGAATTTGTGAATGATACTGTGTTGTAATTTTTTTGTGTGTCTGGTATGACTATATTTATTTATAGTTTGTACTTGTTCTTTGGATAATTTTCAAAACTATTATGAGTTGTTGAGAGGAAAAAACCTCATTTATATTAGTTTTTGAAAACCCTACAAAAGATTTTTTATGGTTTGTTTACATTTATTGCTATCGAGTATAGTATTACGCACACGTACAGATACATAATTGTAATCTGTAACTATTCCGTTAGTAATTTCTGGTCTCCACTTACAATGTGAGGGGTACAGGATAAAGTCCACCACACTGGCCAAGTGCGAGTTTCAAGGATTGAGGACAGACAGACACACACACGAACACAATATTACGCCCTAGTGTATATAAGCACCAACACGGGCCCAGCATTATTCACACAAACGCACTTGCACGCACACAAACACAGTAATACGCGCACACAGATACACAGTATTACGTGCACCTACTAGTACGTACTAATACCGGATACAGAAATGGCGCTACGCACACTTAAAAATACATGTGTTCAAAACTTCGTCTATAGTCACAAATGTTGTATAAAAAAGTATCGTGGAAATGTATGTATGTCTGTTAGAAACAAATTGTTTTTTTCAAGACTTATGTATTTTCCAAATTTTTAACATAATAACTATTTAGTTACCTTATAAAATTACAATGACATTATAACACAAGTCACTGGGTTTTACTGCATCGCTTCTCACAACGAACAATCCATTACAGGCACCGGCGTGAGTCCCCAGAAGGTTCTAGAAGAGGCGACGCGGTTAGTCCACGAGAAATACAATTTCTTCGAGATGACGCTTCAGATTGAAGAGTTTAGTGACGGCATGGAGGACTGCAGCCAGTGTAAGATGCCCCAGACCTAGAGTATTACCAACTGTCATTGAGCTCTCCATATACCATACTATATTTTGATATCGAAGACCCAACACAGGAAGGGCGTAACTCTTTAGAGGAACTCATAAGAGTTAAGTGCTTATTGTACTTGATATAAGGGTGTAACTCTTGAATTATTCTAAAGAGGAACTCTAAGACGGAAAACAGTAAAGGATTAATTCTTTAGAATAACATAATAGTTAAGTCCTTATTGATATCAGTAAAAACGTCATATCCTTAAGGCATAAGGACATAACTCTTTAGATTAATTCATAAGAGTTAAGCCCTTACTGTTTTGTATCGTCGAAACGGAACCGTATCGAAACAGTACCAATCAACATCTACATACACAAAATTGAAACATCCTGTTGGCAACATGTTCCACACATTGTCGCTGGACACAAGTGGCTGTGGATGATCAACAAGGATTTTTTTATATTGTTTCCTATTTCTCACAACACAATAGTATAGTAAAAGAAATTTCTGTTCAAAATATCTTTATTTAAAATCTTAGCCGGAGCTCAGAGGGATATCAACTGTAGATAGATATTATTATGTTAAGGCTGATTACATAACGTTGGGTACTTTCATTGTCAACTGTATCTCTTCTGTTTTCATTTAGGACAGGGGTCAGCAACCCGCGACCCGCGGGCCGCATGCGGCCCTTTGAGTACCCTTAAATTAGATTTTTTATGATTTGAAGGTGAAACACTGTGTCAAATCATAAAATAATGAAACATAAAAAAACTATTACGATACAAAAATTTAGCAAATATATAAAAACTTTACATAGTAACTGTAAAACGTTAAGTAGATTTGATTAAGTATAAATAGTATTGGTTTATGTGCGGCCCTCTAGCAAAAAATCTAATTTATAATTGGTCCTTTAATTGAAAAGGTTGCTGACCCCTGATTCAGGAGATACCATTAATCATTAATTTATATATCTATAACCTTTCTGTATCATAGCATATTTATGTATTTATAATACTAGTTTCTGCCCGCGGCTTCACCCACGTAGTAGTTACGTTGATAAAAAAAGTAGCCTAAGTGTTAATCTAGATAATCTGTCTCTGTGTCAAATTTCACCGAGATCGGTTCAGTAGCGCGAAGGAGTAGCAAACATTTATTCATCTTCATAATATTTTATGTCGTTTATACAAATCATGCGTAGATTGGATGTATTTTAAAGAGTTGACAGAATCTTTATTTTAATTATATCTCTTAGGTCATCATTGCACTACTGAATGTACCTATTAATAATAATTATTATACATGTTTTATATATAATTACTTTTCATATTCCCGTATACTGAGTAATATATATAATTTTATATATTTTACTATATAAATAATACTAATACTATACTAGATATATATAATTTTATTAATTAACAAATTTGATATTATGTGCAATTCTATTATAATTTAATGTTGTGTAACATACTTGGGATAAAGAGAATTAACTCATATGTATATTTTGCTTGTATATGTGTACTATCAAATGTCTTAATATGTCAAACGAGTTGGATATTTTTTTTGTCTGAATCTTAAAAACAACGACTAGTCTGTCACAAATATCGAAGGAACCCAGATGATGAGGTTCCATTTGTCTGGTGCAAATTAAGGGAGCCTAACTTATTATATGTCATGTGAATTTACTAGCAGGAAACTTGAGTAATTTCTGATTGATAGTTTTGAATGTCGCAAGATTTACCTTCAATATAAATTATTGTTAGAAAATCTAGATTTTTTTTTCATCGAAACAGTTGCATTTTTTCTTGATATATAATATAGTGTATGATATTTATTTAGTGAATAATATTATAATGAATTTATTATTTATTTGTGTTAAGAGTCTTGAGACTACTCGAAGATTTTCACTCCTTCCTTGATATATGATGTCATTTATAAATGGTATGTATACCTTTTTAAAAATTACTTGTATTTTTATTATATGTTTTAAAAACAGGGTTTTAAGGTTCAAATAATTTATAACAAATTCCGTCATCAATTATGGTGTAAGAGAAAAAAATAGATTTAGATAAATTAAATAATCCGTTGATATTATTTTTTGAAGAATTGAATAATTTTATTAATATCCTTTGAATAATTGAATATTGCCAAATCACGTTTCATACTGATGTTATAGGTTTTAAACTTATATCTTCGCGGATACTATGTTCAATGTACACGGGTACTCACGATTTTGTTGATATACCAATACTTTAACCCTGTTCCTAAGAAAATCTTGCCGTGGCTTCGACCATTCGGCTCGAAATATTCGTATAAAATAAATCGTGAGTACCCGTTTACATTTTATATGATATTATTTTTTTATGTTTACTATGATTTTATGAATTTTACAGGCATTAAATTTTATGTATGGCTATTTGAAAATCAGTGAAAATAAAATATTGTTCCTATAAATACTTCCTAGGTCATTGTTGAAACACTATCTTTTTTGGCACATTCTGATGTTCAGATACAACAAATATTTTTTAGATTTTTCTGAACAATAAACATTTTTAACTGTCGGTACTCACGATTAATGCAATGTATACCTGTACTATGAGTCGGTTGTATACATATAGTTCCACTGGGTCGACATATCGGTATAAATTACAATAATCGTGAGTACCTACTACGTAAAAATGTTTGTATGGGACCTACATCGATTTACAGCAGATCGATTAATTAGTTTTTTAGTTTTTATTGTTGTTTTATCGGAATGGACTCTTTAAAATTAACCGTTTTGTGAAAGTTGAATGAAATTTGTATTGGAAGTAATGTGGCCCATTATCGTCCATTGTACGATGGGAGACTTGCTGATGAACAGAATTCTATACTTCATACATTCATACTAAATCAATTTGTTGTAAAATGAAGCTACGAGTTTTAATACAAAACTTAATAATTTATTTATTAATATCGATATTAAAATCATTCGCACAAAATCGAATGTACATAAAAGCAATATATTTTTATATAGATTATATTATTGTTATAATCTGTATTGTAAGTGATATGTAGTGTAGTAGGTGATATGATGTTCAAAGTGTCTTTCGGAAGTGAAGTCTTCCGTTATAGGTTATAAGTGCAAGTGTGAGTGTATTGTCAATTAAATATTTGAATTTGTTGAATTATTTTGTTTTATTTTATATTAGCAGTGGCCCCGATATCTTATAGAATACTAAACATACCTATATACAAACATACACTGCAAGTTAAATAGGTAATTAAAGGAATGCCGGAAGGTATAAAATACGAATACAATATTTGTTAAAATTTAAATATATTAAAGTACAATCATGTAGTGCATATGGTAAATTTTTCTCATCCGTAAAAATTTGTGTTAAAAGTGCAATTACGGTTTTATAATAAAACTGACATTTGTCATTCACTGTTTCGTGTGTTTATAAGTTTCATATGGATGAGAAAACTTTTTTTACAACTTACTAATATAACAAGTGAGTAAATTTATTTTTAGTGCGCCTTAACTCTTCATTTTTTGGATCTAACAACTATATTCTAGACTCCGTATCTATGGCGATTTTTTCTTGTTTCTGACAAAATATCAATCAACCTTACAGCGCTCGCAATATCGACCTATCATTGCGATTTGCGGTATAATTTTGAATCGACTAATCACAGTAGGTATTGTGCCGCACCACCGTACATCTGCACTGCACTGAATATTGTTAGTAGTAAATAAATTCATACGGCATCGAGTAGGATGATGTCTTTGGTCTATGTGGGTGGCAGACAGCCAGTCTTAGCCACTCTGCTGTAGTACTCTGCAGAGGCCCGCGGAGTCCTGGTCTTACCAGCGGACGTGTAGTCCACCTCGTGAAGACCGAACCTCTCCCTGAAACCAGGTAAAGTTGATCACTTGATGTTATTGCGGTCGTTTTAAATACCAACCCCGAGGTAGACCAGAGAATCTTTGTGATCCATCCTGCAACTTTTAGGCATTTGAAAGTTAGACATTTAACAAAAATGGACACAATATTAATGTTGGTAATTCAGCACAGTTAATTATTTAAATTAAATTACAATGTCACGATTTTTCTTGGACGGTATAGTTACGTCAGTGCAACTTAGCATCTCGATCACTAGAAAAAATCATACAATGTGTTTGAGTTTTGGACATATAACTATTGTTTTCTGATATCGCATCCGTTGACGTTTTAAGACATCATCAGCGTAACCCATAACTGTTGGTGTATAAGAACCGATGGGTAGACTTGGCACAACATTATGACCAAATCTCAGGAATGCTAGTATTTTTGGTTATTTTTGAACCATAACAAAATGAGAAACGTGCTGGATTAAAACGCATATTTCGAATAATCTTTAAACGTAAGATAACTTACGAGAACCCCCGAGTCCACTCGAAGTTGTCGATGAGGCTCCAGTAGGTGTACCCCGCGACGTTGCAGCCGTCCTGCACCACGGCGGTGTGCAGCGATCGCAGGTAGCTGTCGATGTAACCCACGCGGCGCCGGTCCCGCAGCCCACGCGTGGACGACATCCCGTTCTCCGTTACGATGGTCAGCGGGTTGTTGTAGGCATGTTTTATCCAGTTCAGTGATTTCCTAAAGCCCCACGGTACTATCTGGAAATGGAAAATGGTATCTGACTGGTACTTCGATTGTTTTTTACGTATTATAAGTTAATCCTACACTACGAGGGAGACCGGTTGTGGTGGGGGGCCGGTCTAATTCCCCACCATCTGAATATGTCGCCTCCTATGTCGTCATGTATGGGTTTAAAC
>DWJZ01009252.1:0-10821 GCA_018249125.1 Asbolis capucinus
TATGAAGCGAACATCCAGAATGTTGGCATACGTATTAGGTAACCTACTTTTCATTAACTTTCAATTCATTAGAGCTTGATGTTAGTAGTCACATGAAGGAACAGAGTTCTAATCCCAAAAGTAATTTCAATATTACATATATGTGATGTTTGAATCGTAAGCTATAACTTAACTGTATATATAACTGTTTTGTAATAACCAATCTTACAGGTAGTAATCTTAAGGTATATTATAATTATCGGTACCTATTTACTTAAGAACGTAACACTTATAAAACACAAAAATGCGGACAGAGATCGATTGAAAGCGGAAGGCGATAGTTAGCGGTGTTAAAAAACTTTTGAATTATATTAGACCTGTCTGACACGAGTGCCTCACGGCCGTATCTATTTGCAGTCAGGCTTGCATCATTGCACAAGCACTTTCTCCACCACTCGCGCTAACAAGAACCACAAACGGGGTGCGTGACGCATTGTCAGTTACGTAGCTAGCGCAGGCTATTGACAGCCGATGTTTGTGACTGTCCGGAACGAGACGAAAGCTGCTTTGAAGAAGACAAATGGTTTTGGAGATGACAGAATTTCCACTTATTATTATGCATAGTTTTTACGTAATTTTTTTAACGACCGTTAACGAAATTTATGGGCAACCAACAAACTCTTAAGTACCAATATGGTTTCCAATAGTCTCTAATGGTTAATGAATACGTGATTCCGACTAATCGTTCGTTACGTATATGTTACTTGAGTTACGTATATGTTATTTTAAGTATATATTAAATTTGTATATTAAATCTATATGAAGAAATGTCTCAATCATCTATTTATGTAGCTTGAAACCGAAATTCTGTAGAAAACCTTCAAACAAAATTATAGATAACGGTACAAGGTATTGATTTTTGGATATTAATATATATTGTCTCCCAGTTGGTTGTAGTGATTAATTAAATTTCCATAATTTCTTATGAGTTCTAATTTCCAATATTTTCTTATGAGCACTTTTGTGTATGCACTTTCAATACCTACATACCTAATGTGTTACTTTTAGTCATTCGGAGTCAGCCGCCATCTATCTACCAGTTTTGTAACTTATAGTCGAATGTGACTCCATCTATCGATTACCGACTACTTTTTAATAATTTTGCTAGATGTCGCTGGGAACTGCATAAATCCTTTCTTATTGTCTAAAAATAACACTAGAGTTCGTTTAAAGCGCTATATTTAGTATTTAGACATTTGACAAAAAAGATGGCAGCGATTGCCGACTGCTGTCCTTCGGAATTATTGCGAAAATGGCGCATTATGTGATATTTTCACATAATTTATTAATTATAAGTGAAAATTTGTGTAGTGCTGCATTGTGATAGTGTGTTATTTTACATGAATGACAGTGTTAATCGTGTGTAAATAGAACTTCGACTTTCTTCTGGATATTGGATTACACATAAAATAAAGGTATTTAGAGTCCTCCTACGCATAAAATATTATTTGACTGAAGTTTTCCTTAACGATTCCGAGATTTTTACGTTTCGGAAGGATATCATTATTTAGGACCATTACATAAGAATATGCACCATACGTTATAAGGTAGTTACTTTTATCCCAGGAATCGTCTTATTTTTGATAGCTTGAAAGTAGTTCGTGGAATTGTCGTACGTGTTCTCGGGTATACGGCGGGATTTATGGTCGTCGGAGTCGGTGGGTGCTTCGCTCGAGCTCATGACATCAGCAGGCCCATACTTCTGCTGTAAACATTTACAGATAGGTGTGAATCACCAGGCGATATTATCTTGTCAGAGACATTTGTTGTAAATATTATAGGAAATACTGGATATAACGTCTAAAAATTCCACCACATGATAAAACCAATAATAAAACAGGAGTCTATTATTATACATTGGTGAAGTACCTTATTATGTATGGATTTTAAGATTTACTAATTATGTATGGATTTTTCCTATAAACAGATTTATCGGCTCTGTTTGTAAAGATATAGAAAATATTATATCTCTTTACATCATATATAATAAAGATATACTTAAGAAGGTATTTTTTTGTTAAAGTATTTACTGAGAAAGCTTCAATAAAATAACTCCTAATAAAAATGCTTCGTTTTGTATGCATTAATATTGAAATCTCACAACAATTAATTTTGTTGATATTTTCTTTTTAAACAATGGTCCAGAAGTGGGTCTCATGTAGGATCTTATCGAGCAATGTATGTGCATATATTATTCTTACTCTATTTACTTTCATTCAATGCTAATATAGTTGTTGCTTATGAATATAGATTGATTTGTTAACTTTCCATTTATTGTATCAACTGTAAACAGCTTAGAAGATCCACACATTCTATTTTAATATCATTTTTTTTAAATGTATGTTCATTAACTGAAATCTAAAAATGTACAACTTAAAAAGTAATCTCATAAACAACTCTTAGTAAATACATAAATATAGTGGTTACTATTATAGAGATTTTACACAATAAATAGAACTAATGTTTTTTTAGATGTCTTTATTATCTTATTGTTGCTAATGGTTCATCCATTAAATTATGATGACCAAGAATTGTTTGTGAGAAAAATTAAGTTTAAAAGACAAAGTCAACTTAATGTTGGTATAAATTAACTGTTAATTTTGCAGCATTTGTCTGTACTATAAGTTTATTCAACATTTAGTTTCATGGGAAACAAGTTTAGTAAAATATTTAATAACAAGCTTTAATTATAAATCCTTAAAACAAAGAAATATGCAGAAGCAGGTCTAATTCAACTTGCAAGATTTGACCCAAACACTATACAAACTAATATAACTAGTGTAGAAAAATGCATTGCAAGTGCTTAAATGCTTAAATTAAAAAGGTGCTTAAATGTGGAGGCTATGGGATTACAACAAAAATACCAGTGCCTCCCCTATGCGGTCATTACATATGAAATGAGTCTTCCCATTTTCTATGAGGTCCACATTCAGATTTTTAAAACCATTTTAGATGTTTTCTATAAGGACAAACCTGTTCATCATGGTCTATAAATAGGTCAAATGTGATGCATTCTGAAATTCAGAGATAGACCATTGCATGATTTTTATGAAGCAAAAATTTGGGAAAACTTATAATTGTAATATTTCAAACTTTAGCCATCTAATTTTTTACTGTATTCTTAGAGTCATTGTATTCAAATTGACCATAATTTAACATAATTCTTACAAATATGTCAACAAAAAATATATGAGATTATGAAGTATTTTGTATAAAATTAACATTTATAATGGCCTGTCTGATGTTGAAAAAAAATCATAAGATATGAAGATGTCATGTGCAAAAAGTCCCTTGTGTACAATTTCCTGGACTTTAAATTTTCGATTGCATTTAAAAAAAGAGTGATATCTAACCTGGTATGCCAATCATTAATCATTCTGCGTTTAAGTTGACTAGTACACTTTGCAATCCAATGCTAGCAGATCAGACAAGAGGCATTAGACCTCAGCTTCTTTGGTCTTACTACTTCACGGCAAGGGTCTCAGGAGCCAATTTTCTTTCTTGGTGGACAACACATCAGTGATGTCTATTGTGGTTTTGATGTGCATAAGCAATATTAAAGAACAAATATCTATTTATGTGTAATAAGGACCCTCATGCCTCGCCAAGTTATACAACATTGATGTTAGATAGAGAGATTATTACACATACTAATCAAGTTTATCGTCCCATCAAAACGTTAGATTAATTGTTTGCTGCATAGAAAGTCTGGTATCTACTTAATAACATCAAAACCTTATGACTCTTTGTTGACGCAACTGAGACAACATCTGTTGATTTGTTAAGGCTTAGATGTGATGAGAGATTGATATGATATTATTATCTATATATGATATTATAAATTTCCATATTGTTTTGTTAGATAAAGCATACTTTATTATTCATAAGGGATGTTATTCATTTAAGAGATTTTATATTAAATTTGTTTAAAAGTCATTGAATTGGGTACTTAGGTAGGTACTTATTGAAGTATTTTATTGGTATTAGTTAGGAGATTTTAAATAAGTATCCATGAAGCAATGTAATGTTATGAGGTCCCAACAAAGAAAAATAGATAAGTATTTTGATATTTATCTGAACATACTTAACTCTCATGCTGAATGGTTTTATTCAGCAGTATGTTCCTTTGATACGCATCAGCATAGCTATAAAAGCCATAGATGAGATTCTTTAAATAGACATATCTACTTAATACCTGTACCTATTTCAATCACAAATATTAATCCATGCTAATTACTATACATCAATGAAGTATTCAAATCGGATCAGCCCTTGCTCAGGATAACATGCACAAAAGTACTGAGATACAGATAAACAGATAAAAATGTTGTTTTGGATTGTGGGACAAAAAATCCCAGTAATAGTTATTTGTTATGGATTTATTTTATTGTATTACAAATTAAAATTAAATTAAGCACAAGTTTTGTTATTCTGACTGGATATTCCCATATTGTTTGATAAGTAGGTACGCACATAATCTATATTAAATTAGTATAGATAAATAACAATACATATAATTAACACGCATAAGGAAAATAAACAACCAAACGATGATATGAAAATGGTTTTCCACGTAATTATATTTTAATATTTACTTACCTATATTGCATTTAAGTTGCTATAAATTATATGACAATGCAAACCTATCTACTTTGTATTTTATACTTAACTAGCTGTACCCGGCGCGCGTTGCTAGGTGTCAACTCATCAATCATGTGTCCGTTCATTATAATTTTGGTACTATAACCTTTTTCAGGGAATTCAGATCAAAGTTGCTAAACACATCATGCCCTATCTACTAACATTTCACAGTTTATAAAGGACAAACAAACGTTGATGTATAATTTAAATGTATATATAGATTAGGCCTTAAAATTTCTGCAATCTATAATTTCTAAATTTATACAAATATAAAGGCGAGGGAATGTACGTTTGTCCTTACTTCCCATAAAAACGAAACTTAACTAGGTATATTTTTTAAATATTCTTTTTGCTGTGGAGATGTCAAGTCCAAGGGCTAGAAATTTTCACGGCAAAATATTTTACTTACTCGGAAAACCACGTTTCAATCAAATAAGCGCTAAGCGCGTTTCAATCAAATAAGGCGAAATGGGTTCAATAACGGTATTACGTGAGATTCTGAATTTGATCAGATTGTAATGATAGGATTTTATTTGATTTTATATAATTCAAAACACCGGTGAATCCTCGTGCAACAGCTAATCTTAAATAAGGCTGAGTTTGATTTGATATTTATTCAATCTGATGTCTGAGAGAACATACGCTAGCGGAATGTCGTGGAATCTCGGTCATTATGATTTTGGAATTTCTTAGATCCAATATGGAATTTCTTAGATCTAATATGGAATTTCTTACATGCTATATGGAATTTCATAAAGTGGGTCGAGCGAGCTCTTGCTTCAATTATCTAAATTTCTGTGTAGAAAAATCGACACTAAACTTAGTTAACACGTTAATTACTCTGACCCTAAATCCGCGGTGATTTTGATCTTTGAGATTCCAGGAATACCTAACGTGCTGAACACTCAATAGATTAGTTTTCAAGTTGGTAAACTCGGTAGCTTGTATACCGGTTTAAATATCACGAATATCCTCAGAATTATTCCGTTTCTTGTAGTTTCTTGGCTGAAGCACTCATTGCCCGGTGGCTTGTGTCAGTGGTAAGTGATCGGTAAACTTAAGCAACAGCTGGATCGATCAAAGGCATCCTCCTTCTCTTCACAGTAACAAGAAATCTGTTACGACTGCTGTGGAGAGAAGGAAGATGAATGTGCTTTTGAGGAACGTAAAGTCGATTGTCCAGGTTATTTTTGTCATACGATTATTAAGCCTAACGCCTTTGCCTTCGAGCAATATAAAAACTTCCGATACTTAGGTTGGCTTCAGACATCAATATTCACTACAACAGCGTGGTGTTTGCTCTAGGCCTCCTCAGTCACGAGGAGTAGCTCAGTAGTGGGCTGCTAACGGATTGAAGCCATTAGTTTTCCCAAGTCAATGTACTAGGAAATAATAATGTCAGTAGGTATTTGGAATGCAGAACAGATCAAAAGATCTATCTATATTCTTTGGCACCAATACGATGAATGAGGCAAATTCACACCGGAGTCATGGAAAACGTAAACAAAATAAACAAGTAGGTAAATGTTTAAAAGATGTTATTAATTTGTACTTGTATTGGTAGTGAAATCATTGTTTTCTGTAACCGTATAATTAGACTGAAATATAACTAAACGGTCTTGTGTAAGAAATAGTCGCTTGGCTAGAGCACAGGACCTTGAGATGCGATTCTTTAAATCTCTTTCAATTCTTTTTTCACGATACTTAAATGTTTGTTAGTAAAATAAATTAAGTATATAAAAAAGCGGTTTTGTATGTATTGACAAATGAACAACCAACATTTTCACAATTTCCAGTTCACTTATAAATCTATGGATATAAGGGCCAGTGCACAGTTTAATGCTTCCTTTTATTATAATTAAACATATGCACTGAAAGGGTTAAATATAGTAAATACGGTTCGTGGTGTCATATTAGACTTGCCTGTTGGTCTAATGGTTAGTGAACCTGATTGATACGCCGAGGGCCGTGGGCTCGATTCCCACCGAGGTCAAACTTTTCTGTGATGAACGGGAATGTTGGTTCTGTAAGTCCGGGTATTAAAAATATCTATTTAAAATATCTATGTTTATCAGTTATCTGATCGTCACAGTACAAGTAGTTTGGGATCAGAAGGCCAAGTGGGAGTTGTCCAAGGATATATATATATATACATATACACACACACACATATATATATATATATATATGTCTATCCAAAGCTGAAGCCTGAAAAGTTATGATTTTGCATTATGCCTGTTATACATAGGCGCCATTGAATTGCAGAAAAAAAATATAATGTATATATATATATATACCTTATGAGTTATTAGGACCTATTTTTAGTTGGCTTTAACCCCTTAATACCCCACAAGAGAGCTTGGTTTCTCCTCACAATTGAGCCCACAAGTGACCATAGTTTCTCCTCACAATTGGTGGAGACCATAATCCACCACGCTGCTCCAATAAGAAATGCCAGTTAATCTTAATGTTTCATAGTCCGTAAGTCTGATGAATTATGATGACGAATGTACCCGACGAGAACTGTATTAATTTATTTTCATAATTAATACTCGTCGAATTGGCGGTGGTTCAGTTGAGATTTGCTTTGGAAGAATTGATTGGGTTTTCTAAGGACGTGAAATCATATAAAAATTCGAAATGTATTCATTTATACCCTGGATCGAAAACACGATGGGATAGATTATAAAAAAGAAATCATCCCTGCTAACGTAATACGTAAGAGGAAAAAAAAATCTTTGATTTTATTCCACTTGTAAAAAATATCTATGTACCCATGCCAAATTACTTACAGCTTTTAAGAAGTGTGTACGGACGGACGGACATGGCGAAACTTAAAACGTACATATTTTCGAATTTACTAAATAATCCAAAAAATGTTCCAGGTTACTTAATTCTACACGTTCATTAATTTCTGGTACTGCGGTCCGCCTGCGACTGGTCCTGCATGGAATATTGATAGAAAGAAGTTTGTGTAATTTCAGACTATAATCTATCAGTGTGCCAAATTACATTCTGATTCGTGCAGTTATTTTTGCGTGAAGGAGTAACAAAGATTAATTCATCCATTCTTCCTTACAAATTTCACATTTAAACACTAACGTTAGTAGGGCGTTAGTAAAATGATTTCTTCTTTGATACTTTATTGACCTCATTAGGACCAGAATGCAAGTGTTCCCAATCTCATAAGGCGTATAAACTTTTTGTAGTAATTATCGACAATACCCATTTGTTTTTATAATAATAACCAATTCAAAAGTGAATATGAATGGTGTTTATACTAGGATTGTATAATATATTTATACTTGGATAAGCAGTAATATATCTTTATGAATAGTATTTATAAAATCCTTGTATAATACAATTTTATTTACGAACGGTTCTATAGCCTAGTTGCTAGTGACCTTGCCTGGGAAAGGGTCCCGGGTTACGGGTCAGGAAGTCATGTGACAGGTTAATGTATGTTCCTGGGTATGGTTTTTAATAGGGCCCCAATGTTGATAAAAAGTAGCCCATGTCACTTTCTAGACCAAGGACGCTCAACCTTTTAGACAGTCGGCTTAACTGAGGAATGATAAATTTACTGCGGGCCACTAATTATTCCTAGTTAATTACACTCAGGACTTGCTTAATAAAAAAGTTCTAAAAATATACTTTCGCGTGCCGTTTCCGTTCGCAGGCCATATTACCCGCGGGCCTGGGGTTGACCAGCCTTGTGCTAGACCACCAATTATCTCGACTTAAAAAAACACATCAATCCGTCGCTCTGCTTCGACGTGAAAGACGGACAAACATCCAAACACACACACTTTCACGTTTATAATACTAGTATGGATTTGTATTGGCTATGCTATATGTGTAAATGTTTATACACATTCGATTCGATTTTTTATCGATATTAATATCAAATTCTCTATGATAATGGCTGCTCTTCCCAGAGTTGGCTTCTGGCAGAGGAATTCCTCATTGGTTTCAGCATACTAACCGATATATGTAATAGTCTACTTAATTATGCGCTAGTTATTTTTTAAATTAATCGATAAATTTACAATTAATTATATCTCAATTGACCAAATGTGATTACAATATATACATATAATTCGTAAACATGTTTATTGTAACATAAAGGACAAGTACCATGCTAAACCATCACCTTTTTATAACCATATTTTGCAAATAATATATGTTATTGAGCTGCTTTTAATTTGTAAAACAAGTAATTCATAAACATGAAACCGCCTGTTGCCCCAACCTCAGTCAACTCACGCAGGCGATTTGGACTGATTTAAAGCATTTGTTTATAGTAATTATGTGTCGGTGTTGTCGGTTGCTAAATCATTCTAGTTCGCGGGCCGTGGATAATGCTACGAGTACTAGTAATTCCGTCGTATGGAGATACATTGTAATAATGCCTTACAACATTTGATGGGGAACCGCAGTTTCTTTCAGAATCTACTTTTACAAACCTCCATCAATCTACATTGGAGTAGCTAGGTGGATGTATGTATGTAGTCTGTATTTTAATCCGCTTCCGTCATAAAGAGAGACCTATGCTTAATAGGTCATAAATAGGTTGAAGCCATTAAGTATTTAACCCGACTTTCTGAAGTAATTACAATATGAGGTTTCTGTCAAGATGAATCTAGTTCCGTTCGTTTTTACAATAAAGCTTTCCTGAATTGTCGTGCGGAATCACAGTAACTTCTCGAAGGTTTTTCTTTGCCCCCAAAAGATCTTTTCCCGTTTGCACCATACCTGAATCAACTACCCAGCAACTTCTATAAAACATCAATGTGTAATTGAATTTATAGACGAGTCCGTACTTACATGCTTTAGGAAGAGAACGTCCTTAATAGCAGGGACATGGCCCTTCTGCTAATATTATTTACTAATCATAATTATTCTTGTTAGAGTTTAGAATTTCCTAGTATTTCAAGTTCGACACAGACGAACACGGACCATGAGAATAGGATTACCGTAGTTGATCTCGCAAAATCAAGGACCGTAGGAATCCAGTTTGATAAGGGCCGTCTGAACTAAATTAAGTGTACTAAAATAATGATTTTATGGAGGATCGAATCAGAAGCATAGCTTACAAGTGGTTTAGTTAGCAAGTTATAAATTGTACCTTGTAATTTTCATACAAATTTTCGTATGTTCTATTAAACGCATTGTTTTCATCGGATAAGTTGTCTGCTGTCATGCGTCAAGTTCTTAAGGTTTTGTACAATTGACATTATGTTGACGCAGAAATTGAATTGTTACCTATTTCTATTTCAACAAATTACACGGTCACCGATTTTAGCGGTTTGGACTGTCATTAAGAAAAGGACGTTGTTGTTTTTGTTGGAGCTTAGCCTTTCAGAAACTAGTATTGTATGCAAATTTAAAATTGACTATGTTATCAACCCGGAGCTCTAGTACAGGATTCATAGGCGAACTAAGTGCGAATAGTTGATTGGAGGTTATTCAACTGGTGAGTGGACCGAAATAGCGCGATCACTCCGGCATCTCCGCCCGTTCCGCGCGTGCACCTCCGACGACGCACGCTGCCGGCCCTGGGACATGCGGACACACCGACACTCTGCACTTCCGGGATATGACGGAATACGAAGACGGATATTCCGGGTGACAAACCGATTTATTTGCCCCACCATTGATTGTGATCGAAAGTTAGGTGTGGTTTTTATAGAACTTTTTCACCACTAAGAAAGAGTCAGTTAAGTCAGATCATTTTGAACTTCAAGATGCAAAACTCTCATTCCCAAATGCGTATAAACTGTTGGTGTCCACAAATTTTATTACGGATATAATATTTAACGGACCCATAAAATTGAAAATGATTACCGTAGCTACATAACGACTCCAAATGATACTGAAACGTCCCATAAACATGATTCGTGATTGTTGGAAATGTCTTGCAAAACCGAAGTTTTGATAATAAACTGAACGTGGGAGGATATATCAACATGTGACGTCACGGTTTTGATGTGGAGATTTATGTCTCGTCGTTATAATATTGCGTTGCGTCGGTCGGTGCCGGGCGGTGACGGCGCTGCGCGGTGCGGCTTCGGATCCCGCGCCACACATCGAATCGGGATATTTATAGAGGCGCCGAGACGCCGGCCCCACACTATCCCC
>DWJZ01009253.1:0-10820 GCA_018249125.1 Asbolis capucinus
AAATGACCGACTAATCTGACTAGCCATGCCGACTATAGTCAGTTATTGATTTTTTGTGAGTTTGTTTATTCTTTATAGACTCTGAAATGGTAGGAGTTAGAGCACTTATGTCTTTAGCAACTTCGTTCAGAATTCTCTGGAAAAAAAAATTGGTACGAAAATTATAATGATCAGACACATGATTGTTGATGAGTTTGTGCGTAGCAAATCACGTTGAGCACAGCTAGTATAATTATTAAACCATACCGACTGTCGCAATCATTGGTATAATTTTATCTTTTTTCATTTGTTAGCGTTATTTACAAAAACCATATATAGCCATGTCACTATGCTGAATTCGAAGTCGATGCGAATTCAAGGTCAAAATCCGTTCAACCGTTTGGACTGTATGACATACAAACTTATACGCTCGAAAAAAAGTACCGTCCTTGTACCGTATACGGGTAATAATATTTCGCCCTACATGCATTTTATGAATGTACCTATATGCTAGGTACACACATAATACGTATGTAGGGGGAATTACACTATAAAAACCTTCATGGTTTATTGCATTTATTATAGTTAATATTGAGTGTTTTATTGGAAATATTTTATTTTATACTAGCTATACGCGCAGCTTCGCTTGCATGAATTTAATTTTTAATATCAAAGAATCTACAATGATGTTGCGAATAGTGAAATTAATAGTAAATACAAAATAAACTATAACTAAGTAGAACTTAATTGGTCCAGTTGCTTCGGAGTTACCGTAATAACTTTGACATGTCATCCCGTGGGAACAAAGCCGATTTCTGATAAGCTACAAATATGCCAAATTTTATCTAAATTGTTCCAGTGCTTTCGTAGTTACCATACTAATTTAAACCTGTTATCCTGCGGGAACAGAACTATTTTCCAGGATAAAACCTATCCTATAATTATTCTCAGAATTTAAATTAGGACTGCCAAGTTTCATCTAAATCTGTCCAGTGGCTTTTGCGTGAACCTATAACAGACAGACAAACAATAAATTCCAAAAAAAAAATGTTTTGGTCTTTATACCGATAACAGAGCCTCCTCTGCACCAAAATTTAAAAAAATATATATTTTATGTACAATATTATCTCTATCACAGTTATATTATTAGTAGTATATAACCATTTTAAAATGTAAATTAACTAAAAATTCGAAAACATATCTCTAATATATATAGTACATATATATAGGTATAGAAAAATTTTTGGCTTATATATCTGTTGATGGATGAAACGCTTCGAAATGCTAGAAATAAGATGTTAACACTAAAACAACTGATATAAACTATCCTTTCAGCATGTCAATGATCTATCAATGTGCCTGGATGTGGACAAAATTCTGAGCACAGCGGAGGGGATCTACCATCAAGTGATATCAGCCCCCCATCTAACTGATCAGATCCGGATAATCCTCGGTTTGCCCCTACTGGGACCCACAATCAACGATCCCGAACCCACACCAACGAGCACAGTAAACGGTATGGAGAAACAACATACTGAACAGACCGGATTTAACGGAACGGACATGGAAGAAGTTATGTATCAGATAGGCTTAGATATGAATTTCTGAGGCACGAGCATTTATTGCTAACGTATGTATGTATTGTATTGTAGATGTAGTTGTAGTTAAAATTGTATTTAGTGTATATTAATGTATTATCAATTGCATGAGTTTTGTATATTGAACAATTGTCTCACTTTTTGCATTGCTTGCACTAATATGGTTGATTTGAAAGCAATTTGGTGCTGAGTGTGACTACATAGTAATTTTATTCTCTTGTCAAAATTTTAAAAGATATAACTATTTATTTGCTGTTTTCAATATTCTGTCCAAAGTCTGCCCTAACTGCTTACTAACTTGTCCATAGATATGGGCAGACAACGCTTGCAAGAGTTGCCCTATACTCAGTGCAACTTCAATATTTATTGTATAATCCCATAATCACATTATATAAATAATAATTACAGTAATTAATAACGGTTATTATGCCTTATGTTAAGAATCCTTATCTCTATTTTATATAAGGGCCTGCTGTATATTTTGTTAGTAACTTGTTCAGATCCATATTAACGAAAAATTAATATTTACACGAATTCTTACTTGTAATTTTGCACACTACGTAGATAATTTTGGTATGATAGATAAAAAAAATTGTTGTGACCATATAATTATGCACACATTTTGTTTGACTTTCGCTACTAAAACAAATAGTCGTAAAGAATTTTTAGTTGTACCGATCATGTATGAATTATTTGGTTATTAATAAATAATATTACACTAATAATATTCTTTTGGTGTCTTCCTAATGTATTGGATAATTGGTCATTTCATAATTTGTCAATAATTATGCACTTTTTGCTTACACTACCGTTTTAATGATGACTTTTAGCACTGAGATTCACAAAATTAAAGATACTCCTCAGCATTTCTTTTGAATTTTCGTTTACATTCATTAAATTAGTTGTTGACTACTATCCCACCTGATGGTAAGCGGCGATATGGTGACGATAGTGTTCTTTTTTTTTTGTAAAAAAATCATACTTTTTTTTTTATTGTCACATTTATATGAAAGAACATATTTTTTTCAGGTTACACTAGAATATAACGGCATAGAGATATCAGTTGTAACGAAAACAGTATGGGCACTGCTGGCCTAGGGAGGGAGAGGACACTCGTGCACAGGAAAACGTGTTGAATGACTTGGGAGTTATATTTTATATTTTTATACATCTTTCATACACTTTGTACTGTTTGGTTGCCTTTCGCTTTAAATGGTTCTATAAATGTAACTGTATATTTATCGTATGGTGTTGGATTTAAGAGAATCTTTCAGAATACACGGTTGATGTGATGTGCAGATTAAAAACCAAAATATTTTGTTGTATAAAATTATATTTTATGTTTGGCATTTATGGAGGTGTATTTAGATTTGTAGTGTAACAGAAAACGTCTATCCAATTAACAAAGTTATATTCAGTAATACATTATTTTTTTTTATCATTGAGTTATATTCATTAACACATTATTTTCTTTTTTTTATCATTATATTATTTTGAGTTCTAGTAAATTTGGTAAAGAAATGCAATTGCGGTAAAAAATTGCAACCAGTTCCATTATTTTGGAAATATGGTTTTGTCTATGAAAATTAAAAAAAAAACTGTTGTTTATTTACTGTTATATAATATATGGCACCAACTATTTTAAATCACTTACGCTGCTTGTATTGTATTAATGTCCAATTCCCACCGACCAATATATTAAATTGGAAAGTTCCTTTAAAATACCTTTGATACAATTTTTCATAGTTTATACTTGTTAATCAAATTTATAAACAAACTGCAAATAAGCACTTGAAATGTGATAATGATTTTGCTTGAATCAATTCGACATAATTTGTTTTAACCTTTTCCAAAATTTAATTGATTGTCAATTCTATCTAGTGTAAGTTTTATAAATATTTCCTGTTTTATTAGAATTCTATAAAAAGTAGGAATTCTTATATTATGTCAATATTAATATTATTTATATATGTCATAGACATTGGTATTATCTTTTGTGTTTTGAATGAAAAAAATATCTGTTGACAGATGTTCTGTTCCCGCCAAATTCGAGGCAAAGGTAATATTCAAAAGATTTCAATTGTGATATTAAAATTATCTTTCTTTTACTAATTAGAATGTTTCTTAGTTTTGTTGATATAAGAAAAAGTTACCTACAAAAATATGTTTGCGTATGTAATAAATTTAATTTCCTGATGATGAAAAGTCTTGTCCATTTTAGTATCAAGACGTTTATCAATGGTGCTGATATGATGAAAATGCTTTATTAATTCTTTTCTAATTACATAGTGCCTGAGTAGATCTTACCTACATAGTCCGTTTTCTCATCCATACTAATCTTGTGAACAAACCAGTGGATGGCACAGTTTTGTTATAAAACCGTTTCATTTTAACACATTAATATCTTGGGCTATAACATCTTGGAATGTCTCAATACGTGAGCTTCGTAAAAATAATGCTTTAAAGTATTATTGTGACACAAAAATTATAATATTTGTATGGAAGACAAAAACAGACTATAAATAGATCACTGTTGATATAATGATAGTGCCAGAGAGTTAAATATTACTCAAATTTCACTTGTACCATTAAGAACTGAATTTGTAATATTTTACTAATTAACTACACTAGGATTCAAGAATTGATCCATAATTTTAATAGCCACAACGTTAAGAATTCAAGTGAATGAATGAATCAATATTTTTTTTATTGTCTATGGAATAATTCATTAATTCAAGATAATAATCAAGATACATCTTGCCAGTAGCAGTATGTACTGGCACCGTGGTGTAGAGGTTATTTATTTTAAGGAATTAATATTGTTTTGTTAATTTGAAACTTGATTATTTGTAAGTACTCATGTTTATTCAAGTTTGTAATTACTTGAATTATTTTATTAAATTTATTAGTACCTGTCTAAAATTGCCTTTTTTTCGGTCTAATATATCTTTAAATTTAGTTTTTTTTATTCATATTTATGTCACCTCTTAATAGAAAATACAAAGGGCAAGACTTAATGCCTAATGGCATTGTCTACCAGTCAACCCTGGATGGACCCTAATATTAATTAAATATTTGTACAAAATATATATTGAAAAAAAAAACATAGATACCGCATATATATATCTGTTTATATAAATAAATATGAATCCTAAACAGATACATAAATATATATAAACACCCAAAAATATTAAAGTGCACAATATGCTGGATATTATGAATATTATACAACTGAGTTAAAGAAATTAATTATATTTATTAAAGGTTGTGCAGACAACAAAAAGCTTTACTTTTGTACTTTTTAAGCTTAATACATCTTATGGCCTGGGCCTCCACAGACCTGAGGACAGACCCTACGGAAATCATCGAGTTGAAGTAAATACCTTAACATATGATCAATGTATAGTTGTTGTTATATAGAACAACGACACCTCGAGTATGTATTATAATTAAAAGGAATGCATCGTTTGAAACGGGAACGCCGGAGCAACCCGGGGAATTTGCATCCGGTCGCCAACCGGCATGATTGAGCCACCCCGGGATTTGCTCTGCTCTTCAATTTATACATAAATGAGCTCGTCGAGCTACGTCGGTAGCCATGTTCAAGAAACTTGTCTTAACAACATAAATTTCTCTGACGACATGGTGCTGCTGAGTCCTTCAATTAAAGGCCTTATTATTATTAAAATTTGAAATTGAGGAATATGTGAGTGCCCATGGCCTAATATATAACACAAAGAAGTAAAATTGTTGTGATTCATACGAGTAAACGTCAGCTTAACCATGTGCCGACTATTCTCCTAAATGGTGAGGTACTAAAAAAAATCGATCGCTTTAAATATCATGACCATGTCATTTGTAACTAACTTAAAAGCGCAGGGTGTAGGCAGTTAGGAGTAATATGATTGCCCGCAGATTTATACGATGCATTAGCTAGCTCAGTGAAAATAACCATATTCAAGGCGTTTTGTCAATCTTTTTATTCCGGTAATCTTTGGGTAATCTACACGCAGCGAGGCTACAACGCCCTACGCGTGCAGAATAACAATGCCTTCAGGATGTTATTTGGGTTGCCGTGGTATTGCAGCGCTTCAAGCATGTTCGTGAAGGCGCGAACGGACGGCTTTCACGCGTTAATGCGCAAGAAAGCCGCCTCCATGTTCCGCCGACTAAGAGACAGCAACAATAGCATCCCAAAATCTATTGTTGATAAATTTGATTGTCCCATTCAAAAAGACTGGCTGGGACTAGTAATATGATGACATTGGTATTATTTACTAACATTACTAAAATAGTTTTTAAGAAACATTGTAACTAACCTACGAATTATTCTATGGATAAATGGGTAATTATTATTTTCCCCCTGCTGACTACGGTCGGCCATCGGTGCACCGTGCTTCGGATCCCGCAGTCCTCCAGAATAAGCTCCCGTCACTGAAAACATCTTATTCATCACGGCCGGTCTTACGCAATGCAACTGTTCAGACCCATTCCCCCCTACGGCTTCATCAGACATCATACCGGAACACGACGAATCGTTTGACGGCATGGCTATTTCATGAGTGGTAACCGAAAGCCGGCGGCCGATTTTAAAGGCTACCACCGGAGCTCAATTACTTTTGCAGATAATATTATAATAATAAATATTAACTACAAATATTGTTATTATTATACTAAGTATTGTGCCTAACAGTTCATTTTTATTGTAGGAAATTAATATTTTTTTAATTAAACTTTTATTGCACGTATTATTTATACACCCGCATACGCGAAGAGAAAGAAAATAGGAAAACGGTACATTACTAATGCAACGTGGGTTCAGTGACGACAGCAACTGACCTGAAATAAACCAACAACATACCATTTTAGGCTGCCTGTCCACCGGAGCGGAGCGGAGTAACAGAGTAAATGCGGAGCGGAGTTGCAGACTATTTTTCATACGCGGGTATATGAGTACGCGACTAGTCATTTCGAGCTCTCGGCGGCATGCTGTTGACTTCCCCGCTCCGCCACCCTACTCCGCTCCGCTTACGGGTTTTGTATGAATTTTTAAACTAGTTCGCAATGCCCTGTCCACTAAAGAGGAGCGGAGATTTTGTGCAATCCTATTGGTTAATATTTATCCGTTTCTCCGCTCCGGTGGACAGGCAGCCTAAGGGCACAAGTGTAGTCTTCGCTCTCTTGTTTGGCGGACAGAAAGAACATCGGTTTCTTTTATTCCTCTTCAATTTCGGATTTTCTTCGTTCGTAGATGATGATGCTGAGGTTAGTTGTAGTTTTAGAGCTGTTGCAATGCCTATCCTGAGTTGAGTAGGAAGTCTTTGGTTGTAACATCTTTCTTTCATGGTACACATAAATTTTTTGCAAGTCCTTTCAAGAACATCATTCTTCTCATCTTCAACATCCTTTCATGACTTTGCTGGATGATAAAAGCATACAGTGCACTCATATCTAATATTCTACATAAAACAGGCTTTGGCCAACGACGCGTTCGGTGACTTCTTGAATATACCGAACACATTTGATCCACAGATGTTGTCGTGTCGTGTCGTGTCGTGACAATGTTGTCGTGGTGCAAGAAACAAGAATGACAGACTTGTTCTTCTTCGGCACATAACTCGCAATTGAGGAGCGTATTTTCAAAACGATACATCGTAATATGATATTTTTTTTCAGTAACGTGATTTATTTAATTACAAGGGTGTACATAACATTGACGTGGCCATGTTTATTGACAATGGAATAGTATTCATTTGGCGATACAATAACTTCACGCCGGCGGTAGTCCTTTTCCTTTCAAACACTCTATCAGGAGGCATAAAACTGTGGCCTCGAATGGGGAAAAAGTGGGATAGCTTACAAAACACTACTAGTAGCCATGAAATTTGCCAGCAGCATAATGAAGTTTTTATTTTGACTACTGCAAGAATCGGAGTACAGTTCAAGTTTCATATTCTTCTTCCTTTCCTTTTCCTTCTAGCTTCTTCAAATAATGTTGAAGTGCCGACGCTATTTCATTAGCACCCCGCCCACTTTGATTTTCCAATCAAACATAAAACTCTATATCGTCTTTGTTTTGTTTCATATTAGGTTTATGTTGCATTATACAGGTGTCCCAAAAAAAAATTGTCAAGCGGAAATCTGGTGATAGAGTATCCTTGGGGTATCCAAATCACCCCCATGTATGTTCTGCGATTTTACGTAGTTTTCGACTTATGAATTTTTTTCTGTATTTTTGAGAATTAAGACCTGAACAATTGAAAAAAAATCTAAAAAAAGAAGAAACCGTTTTCATTTTCTTTTTTTTGTAAATGATGCGCCTTGAATTGTACTTTTGTGCTTAACAGAATCAACTTCTTGACTTTGATGAAAGCAATGAAAATTAGGTGCAAAGTGAAAAATTCTACGTTCTATGTTGTGTAATTTAAAATTTCAACTTTAAATTAAAAATCTATACAGGTGACTCTATGGTTCCTAAGTAGGTTTAAAAAATTCTCCTAGCTTTCATCTTTCATGATCAATTTAAAAAAGTAGTACTTAAGGTGCTACCTATGCTAAAATCGGTTTTCAAAGACATTAAGGTGGAAAATTCTTCAAAAGACAATGGGCAAAAATGTATGGGTTCCGTCCCCACCTACCAACACACGTGGAACTGATACCAATGTGTTTCTAAAGTGTCCCCCTCTTGATAAAAATCCTTTGTTTTAGATAAATCAGTGGGAATATTAAAAAAAAAACAGTTTGTAGTTATTAATCAAGGTATATTTTCACATTATAGGTATATTATATTACAAGACAAAAATAATAAGGATGTTATATGATAAGGATGTTGACGTTTACATGGCACTTTTGCTTGCTTTTAAACGCTTTCCCAAAACATCCTTATTCTTTACTGAGGAGATTAGTTTACATGAGATTATTACCGTACCTTCTTTTACTCATATCATATCCATTATGGTACATATTATTTTTATATTTCAATAATTATTTTTACTCGTCAATTATAATGCTGTCTAATAGCTGCGCTGGGAGATTAAAATCTGTGTGACGACCTATTCCCATGTACCATATAATGGATATGATATGAGCACAACTTCCTACAGTGCGACTGCCCGTCAAGCAAGTACAGTAACACTGTGCAATAGCATGTCTATCTGAGGCATTGCCATCTATTAACAAATATGAATAATATATGCGTGATCTAACATGTCTAGATTGTATTCGCGCTCTTATCAGCCACGCATTATTTATCATTATATTGCATCTTCTTAAGTCAGTCAATGCATTTTCGCGATATAACTCAATAACGTATAATCCGTTTCGAAAATGCTCTGCACAGTAAGATTTCGCTAGTTTTAAATGATACGTGCCTAGTGCAATTAAAATTACGTCATCTTCGCTTAATCTTGGGAACTCGTCGAAGTGAGGCATTTGTGCTTCCATGGCCGTAAAAGTCACTCTCTGACGATTCAGATTTTTCATTTCTACGTAATCTTGTAAGAGGTTAGGCGTGTTGATTTTTTCACGAATGTTATTCAATATCTCTGTGGCAAGTCTGGTGTCAGTAGTATCGCGATAATATGCATTTATGATCGCTGCAGCAATTCTAAAATCAACGAACATATTCGGTAACGCTCTGTTGAAATATGATTGTCTAAAAAGTTTAAACCTATTTTTAAACTTTCCGTTGACAGCTTCTACCACCCAACGGCATATCGTTACTAACCGCGATTTGTTTGCCTGTTCTGTGGTAAGTTGGGTCGCATATCTGTCTTTTGTTGGAGGTATGTGAGCGTCATAGCCAAGCGATTGGATGTCATAAATGCTATCTCTGAACCCCCTGTCTAATATAAACACATCCCCTCTGTGTATGAGCCAATGCAATAAATGTTCGTCTTGGTTCATTATATTTTGCATAATCGTTGCATCCGATGTCACAGCAGGATATGGGCCCATAACATCAATTATATAACCATCGCTGGTTACTAATAAAAAAGGTTTTAACAAGTTCCTGAACTTGTGCAGACTATAACTTTTTCGCTGAAATAAAAAATTCGTACTCTTTTCTATATAAATATATGTTCCGTCTGCTATTAAAATCAAGACAGTATTTTGCTCATTCCCAAAAATAGATTTTGGTATCATAAGATTTCTTTCGAGAAGATCTCTTCTAGAAATATGGCCTATTCCAAGATGGTTTGGAACAAAATCTTGGGTTAGACATTCTCTAGCCATTTTTAATTTTCTTTCGAGTTCTCTGCGTGATGTTTTAAACAGTGTCGCCAGTCTTTCGTTAGGTTCACCAGTTCTCAGTTTAGTTGCGTACACACCTAGAACTTAACCTAGAACTCAGTTTGTGGACTATTAATTTCAATATGGTCTTCCACAATGATATCAGGTTGGCGAATGCCTTCTTCAGACACAAATTCTTCTGCAACATCGCCTTCTGTTCCCCATACTTCAGCTTCTCTATTACTTGAACATACACTTCTGACGTCCATATCAATTCCAAAACTCCTAAGAAAGAATCTTCCGGGGGTTCGGGATAACTCTTCAAATTCTTCTTGGCTGGAATCGCTTGGCTGGAGGTATGATACATTTTTTCGTTTTTTGACTATTTTCTTCGACACATTTACTTGAGCTCGCTCCTCCATTTCGTTGATGATTCCCTGAGTTTTCGCACCGCACTCCTGGTCACTATCATACTGTCACCACTATTACTAGCGCTACTACTACTGCTTTCTTTCCACACCAATGACATTAATGATGTTACACTCAATGTTCACGCACGCCCCGCAGGGGGCGTGGGGAGCCCACGGGATGGTGTCCCTTAGTGGGGGGATCTAACGCGACCCGTCAAAACGGGTCGGTCCTTGGGTCGGGCCGTATGACCCTTTTGTCTTGTCAGGGGGTGGCAGAGTTTCTCATGCCGATGTCGTCATCAGTGGAGCAGAGCTGAGGTCATGCTAGTCGTGTCCGTGGGTGCGGCCTGATGGCCGCGGTGTCATGTCCGGGGTTTTTCACGCCACTCGTGCGATCAAGCCCTACCGGGTGAATCCCGCTGGTGGGAAGCCCAGCAGGAGCCGATCAGCGAACAGGCGGCAGCTTACTGGGTCCCGGCGTCGTCGGCAGGCTCGACCCGCGCAACCAGCAGGTCGCGCGGGAAGGGCTTGCCGTCTGGAGGTCGAGCGTGGAGCGGGGCCAGGTCCCGCAGGTGCGGGAACCGCGACGCGTCGACACGCT
>DWJZ01009254.1:0-10820 GCA_018249125.1 Asbolis capucinus
GAGAATGGTTATAGAATATGTTTTTTCCCAGAAAATGGCTTAGTTCCTACAGGATAACAGGTTAAACTTAGTATGGCAACTCCGAACCCAACGGACCAATTAAGATGAAATTTAGCATGTGTGCTTTAAGTAAAGATTGTGTTTATAGAATGCTTATTATCCTAGTAAACTGCTTTTTTTCCCGCAGGACAATAGCTTAAAATTAGTATAGCAACTCTAAAACTGCTGGACAACTTATCTTCCGAAGAGTAGCAAGGGAAAATTCTAGTTACCTCTAAACTTGAATTAACAATCTAACAAGAAATACAATATCGTGTAATTGTACGTCTTCATACTTTATTGACGGTCGGGCTGGCGGAAGATAGCCCGAAGTGTAATCTCGTCCCGCTATAATATATCTTAGAGAAGGGAATTAATTTCACCGGAGGCCGGAAAGCACAACCTTTGCATCATAATAATAAAGCATAGTTATGGAATCATGTTTTTCATCGTTTATTTAGAACAACGTTTATTTTGCTTAAATATAACAAATGCGAAATAATTAAGTGACAAAATAAACACTAACCGTAAATAAAATTATTAATGAAATACAACGATACAGAAGAAAAACGAAATCATACCTAGTTATCTAGGGAAAGTATTCTTTAAAATATATTTCAATATTCCATTTTACCATTTCGTTGACGTGGATAATAAAACTCATACTAAAATATAGCTTTCTAGGACAAAGGTCGTTTTTTTTCATGATCGTAACAGGTCGCTGACGAACGGGCATAGGAAAAAGATGAAACTAAGAGGATTCCGAATTTACTACAGAACCTTAAATAGACTTATGTGTTAGAGACCTAAATTTATTATACACGAAGTTTACGGTTACACCTGCCACAAAGATGTTTCCTGTTATTACGTTTTTATTGATATCGCATCACTTTGGGATTATGGGTCTCATATGACACGTCGTTTATTACTGAGCTGATTACATCTGGCACTTTATGTCACACATCTAGCAGATGGACTCGAAACGCGTAATTGTTCACTGCTGGGCCCAATTTACACATCCCAATGTAGGTGCTACAAGGGACATAAACCCAAAGGGCACTGCGACCAAATTTTATAAACTGCGACCAGAGGGTGGTGCAACCAGGAGATTATCTTCTCAAGTGCTGGTCACATATGCGAGTTTTCTGGCAACTAACACATTATAGATGTTGTATCACACAGAACTTCAACCTTTATATTTCATAAATAAAAAATTATAATAAATATCTCATGACATCTGATCAACGATTCTAATTTTTGCTTGTACTTTTTATACTTGGTGATCAGACCACTGATAAACTACATTTATAAATACATATTTATATAGATTTTTGTATTAAACTTAAAAACAGAACAAAAATTTCTGCTTATCACAAAAAAGTTTTTAAGTGAGAATCGAACCCACGACCTCCGGCCTGCCAGTATGTTCACTAACCACTAGACCAACGGGCCAGTCTTGGTAGTCTTAGAATGGGATATAAATGAACAGCAGAGGAAACTAGAGTCCGTTTGAAGTTCTATATATACATACATATTCCTTTTAAGTTCCTCACGGAGAACAACTCGTGTAACTCAGTTGGGAACTTCACCGTCTCATTCAAATGTTGGACTTGGCAATCTTGTGTTGCACGTGCTTACTTGCGTAAAAGTTTTTTATGTATTTCTCTTTCCTTTATAGACTAAAAAGAATGTATGACTGCAACATAAATATTTTTTCTGTTTTTTTTTTTTATGTAGAATAAGTTAATGCTTAACATCGATCCCGCCTGATGGAAAGTGGCGATGATGTCCAATATGTTGAGCGCACTAACTTAGTAAGTGCCAATGGACTTAGAAATATGAAACTATGCAGTATTCCTTTTATGATGTACGGGTGCAAAAACAGTATTAAAAAAAAACCCGCTTAACGATTTTTTTCACAATAAACGTAATATTATTTAAAAAAAAATTCAAAACGATAATTCCATGGATATTTTGTTTTGCATGATAAAACATACAAAAAATTATAATGCAATTAAAATTTTAAGTACAAAAAATATATGTATTATTTTATATACGAATCATCGTGGGCTGCGTATACTTTTAGATTTTATGTTTCCGAAAAAGTACAACTCGTTACCCATCTTGTACATAGCCCCGACCTAGCACTAACGCCTTCAGATCTGTGGCCCTCCTGTTTCAAATATGGCGTATTAAAAAATGTTTAAAATGCAAAGAAGCGTGTTTTGAAAAGCAATAAACATAATATTTAGGTTATAAAATGTTGTTTTTTAAGTTCTTCAAGTTTTTTTGTTTGACCTACGCTCACATAATGCGTGACATCGATCCCACCTGATGAAAAGTGGCGATGATGTCTAAGATGCTGGGCACATGACTTAGTAAATGCCTACTCACTCTTCTCTTGAAGACTCCCACATCGTACTTGGACGGGAACACCGACACAATCAAGTTATTCCATTCCCTTGAAGAAACATAATGAAAGACAAAGATAACCGCATCGTGCCGACCGTCCCATTCACGACACAAGGATGAACACTTGCCGTGCACCTTCATTTTTCGAAAGTTAACTTGCAAGCGACTTAATTTTTCTTTTTTTAAGTTACGTGCATATTACATGTTAATTATCATGCTACGAACATAACAATATCATGTGCAACCTGCACACCTGCACCAAGACTACTACTTGGAATACTACTGGACTTACCTCCCCTCACGATGGGTCTAGGCTTGAATATCTTATAATCTACCTATTTCGACATGTTACGTTATCTAGGTCATAGCTCGAAATATGAGAAGAGACACGAAGCCCAATAGTGGGATAAAAACGAGCTGCAGAAGTATATGAATGTCTTTGTTTAACGCTAACGAGTGTAAAGGACCTGCCTGATACTTGACGTCATTCTGTCGCATTGCCGACGGTGACGCGCCTATAGCCATCAGCTATGTAGGACACCATTAAAAATAAACTCGCATGTCTTCCGGTTCAGTTAACACCGAGGAAATCATTTTATGTTATTGTATGAGACCGGCTTTATGGGCTGTACGATTTTCTCCTCATAATCTGTACCATATTCCATTATACTGGTACAATGCGGAAAGAGGAAGGGCTAGTGGCTTGCCCAAGTTTTTTGCCACCCGAAAGCCAACGACATGGTTTAATGACTGCCGTCTGACGATGACCGAGACTGACAGCTTTACGTGAGCTCCGAAGCATGGAAACCCTTATGAAATTTTGCCTTACGGACACCCGTCCTTCTCCCGACCGCTATTGCTTTGAATTTGAGTTGCGTTGAATTCTTAGTAACAGTTTATTTACTCTTAACTTAAAGACATCTTTATTGTCGAATGGGAATATTGACGCAGCATGTCATCCCTGATAAGTTGACAAGAATCAAAGGTTCGACTATCCGAAGGCATACAACATGACTTGACATGCGACTGAAATGGGATTACCATTCAACAATATCAAATAGAACAGCTTCATGTTCTATCCTAGGGAGACACTCAAGACACTGTTGCCACTCATTTTGCCGCTGACCGAAATGTTACTTAACTAGCCCAATATTTCTGAGGATAATATGGCGGTAAAAGTTACGGATACGCTCATAATTTGTTTCTTACTAGCGGTCACTTCATAGGTGAAAGTTTGACCTAAATCAAAAGAAGTTACGCCAAAAGTTAGAAAACCAACGCACCAATGATTACATCCCTACATAAAGGGAACCTTATAGTTTTTCTTTCACATAAAGTAGAAAGAACTGAACTTTTCCATTACACTATAAGTCAGGTCCTTACAGCTCCCTCGCGGCTGACTTTTTATATTCCTGCGACTCGCCTCTCCGTAGAATCAAGCAAGTTCGTAAACAAGCTTCTGAAGTCTCATATTCAACGTCGTGGCCACTCGTAAATTGTACAGCCGTCTCTTTCACGAAAGGTAATGTTTGTAAATGAGAACGAGACGCAATATATTTGGAAATATAAGGCCCATCTATTGCATCGCGGAAATTTATTTCCGTAATAAAATTGATCATTGTAATAAGTTTTATTCGGATATAGGTACAAAGATATAGACATATATAGATGTTGGCTTTGTCCGCGATAAAATTTGGCAAAATTACTGAGCTATACAATTATTATCGACTTGTATTTTCCCTAGTCTAGTTTTGGAAAACTTAGATGGGTATCTTATTATAAAATTTATTTAACGTCATATTTTATTTTTCCGAATTTATTAAAAACAAGCACTAAATGTTATTCAAAGAGTACAATACGTTAATAAAAACAACAAAATACGGTTAAATCGTCTCTGAGTTACAAGGTAAGGTGGTGCAGACAAGGACTAAAAATCATTGTTTGGGAACATGCGGCATTCAAGTTATTTTGCAATCACAAATGTAGGTATGTATGTATGCCATAAATCTCTAAATACCGACGATACGGATCGAACTCCAGAATCACAAACAACGTACTGCGAGAGAGAGGTGAAAGAAGAAAAGACGACCCAAAAAACTATTTCTTTTCAAGATTTCTACTTGTTGATTTTTTGTCACTTTTGAGTTTGTGCGGCTCTTATTTTTTTGCAGCTGATTTCGTTTTCAATAAACCGTCCAAAGGGATGGCATGCGGTAACCCATTAATTGGCGTATGTTTATTCCAAGGCTACGCCCTCAAAAGTTCTAGCATGAACGGGCTCTTATTGGTAGTAAATAAAGATCCTTGTATTTCTATAGCGTCAAACTTCACTACGAATTCAATAAGAAATCAACTGTAATAATTTCAACATCATGTTCTTCAGAAAACACAAACATTTCTAAGAAGTTTCTATGGCGTTAAACTTTACTAGAATTTAATTCAATAACAAATCAATTGTAGGTTCAGTTTAATATACATACATATGTATGTGTGTTCGCAATATAACACAAGAATCACCTTACATTCTCAACAAACAGTACTGTAAAACTTTTCAACAAGATTCGCTCGTACATTTTAACTTTGTACCTAACCAAGTAGATTAACCCAGTAATTACATCGACTTGTTTGAGCACGACCCCGTGTTAATTCATACATTTAACTGTAACAAAAGTCAACACGTAAAACACAATTTGTGTGAATACTTTCACGCAATTGCTGGTGCGGTGTGAGTGTAATTCTGTTCTGTTTCTTGTTTTTGGTTTTACTGAGTGCTAAGGACTTCACGCCGTGTTTCTTTCCTTTGGTGATTATTTTAATTTAATTATAACGTATTTGCAAACTCCTTTACAAGTCCACACAGGATAAGCATACGGTACGGTCTAGTACTCCTTAATGACGAGTTAGAGGATTTAGTCAGATAATGCAAAAGTGCATTTTTAAGGGAATGGCTAAAATAATAAGTGGTCACTGTCACCCATGCGGACCTAAAACAGCACAGACATATGTTATCAGCTAACAAAGAAAAGGACTTTGTAGAAAATTGAAAACATTAAACTAGGTTATGTATATACCATCAAAATAATCATTGATCATCAATTTTTAAAATTATACTAGAAGTATCAAAATCAAGTGGGGCTCTCCATTTATACTATTAATGAATGTCAACTCAAAATGTTGCCAACGTTCAAAATTACCGCAACAGCATTCGTAGTAAAAATTCTAGCTTTGCATTTCCGTTTGAAACCTATGTATTATCTATGCGCAAACCGCTTAAATAGATTTCACTCAGTATTACGAGTATTCCCGCCTTGAAAAGCACATAACCTATTTCCAGCGTACCGAAGCAAAACGGTTTTTAGTACTCACTATAAAGTATATTCTATATTCGGTGTAAAAGCCATTTGAATTTTTTTCCATACAAATTTGTTAAAATTTATAAGTTCTCATTATAAAATTGATAAATCCCCTTGCAAAATTTCGTCAATTATTCCAAAGAAACTCTTCAATTATTCGGGATAAAAAGTATCCTAAATGTTAATTCGGGATATTAGTAATATATTTGTCAAATTTCATTAAAATCTAACCACGGGTTTCACGTAATGCACGTTCAGACAGACAAGATATATATATAAAAATTCTAATAAAAATATATTCGTGTTTCATCTAGTTATTAAAGTGGCCTCTCATTCATTTTTTTATAAAATATTTAATTTAGAGAATACCCTTTGATTTTTATTATAGTATACCTATATATGTAGATTTCCCTAAATAGAATAAGCCTAAAAACACAAAAAAGTTTATTTAAAACACTAAAAGGTAGTATTAGAACAAAGCTGAAAACAAAAAAAAAATTCGCAAAACAGCCAGATATAAGAAAAGTTTTCTGTTTGTACACCCACTTGCAAAGCGGGAATTTCAACAAAGTTCGCTGCAATTTTTTCAACTTTATTTTTCGAATATAAAATTGGAAAATCTGTTTGGTGTACAATTGTTTCATATTTGTGACAAATTCTACGATTTTGACGGTATAGTATTTTGTGATGCACAATAAAGGGTTATTATAGTGTATTGAACATAGGCCAGGAATCGAACTCCTGACTCATTGCTTCGTGATTGAGGTACTATAGGCTATATACATATATTGGTTTCAAACCTATGAGGCCTTGACCATACTTCACCACTCTGCTTCTTTGTGGGTTAGTGAAGGGATTAGTTGTTGTCAAAGGTTTTTTTATGCAACCGTACTCCGATGTAACTTAAAGATTGCTGTCCAAAAATAACCATTTGGGAGGACCATGGAGGGCAGGTACCCTCCAGTGCGGAAGCGCCAAAGAAATTGACACTCGCAGTCTCCCATCCTTCTGCCAACAACTCTCACTATTGCTTCACTTTATCCTTTTTCGAGTTTTCTGCTACGGCTTAAGCTTAATTGTCAAATAAATTCAGACAAATTGCAATATTTTAATTCCTAGAACAGCATAGAACTTGAGTTAATTCTGTAAATGTAGGCCAGTAATTAAACCCGGGAAATCCTGAGCCGCAATAAGGGCCACTAGACTACAGGGTCAGCTAAATTGCAATATTAAAATACTTACAAAAGGCGCAGAACTGCGACAAATTCCGCATTGCTAGAAACACGCACATGGTTCTTACACAGGCTTACGTTGTCCTGACTTTAATTTATTGCTTTAATACTATTGTCGTAGCTGAGATTTCTATTTTAAATTTTGAGTTAGGTAATATTTTATATCTTCGTATGCTTGGACTTTCATACAAATTTCTATACCCCATTTTTACCCCACAAGGGGGTTGATTTCTTAAGATTTATATTTTATAATTATAATAGAATTTTATATTTATATTGCAGATTTATATTTAGTACACCTCCACACCCTCTATACAGCATACATTTTAAATTTCAAGTTTCTTACTTGAAAACCTAGGATTTCATACTAATTTCCAATCCCCGTTTTACCCCCTTAGGGGTAGAGTTTCGTAAAATCCATTGTTAGCGGATGTCTACACCATATAATGAACCTACTTGCCAAATTTCATGTTATGTATGTTGTGTTATTGTTTCTAAGATCCCCTAACCCCTTCACCAATCCGCATTAGTGCAACGTGGTGGAGTATGCTTCAGGCCTGTATAGTATGAAGAGAAACCCGTGCTCAGTAGTGGGCCATCGGATTGAAGACGCAAGAACGGGGGCATGGAACCTATATGTGTATCTTGTCCAGCTTATGTTAAGTTATTTAATAAATTCGTTCAGTCTGAAGAAATTAAACCTGACAATATTTAGCTGTTAAATATTCGACGAATTACATTCCGAGCAGATAGTTGGATTTGACGTTCTCGCGACACAACGGAAAACCGATATTGCGATTCCGACAGGTACTTGCTTCAACAATAACGGAATAATTTAACTCAGATTAAAAGAAAACCATCTGGAAGTCCGGTATTGTTTCCGTTAATTAATATTTCCGATCAATAAGGACAATAGAACAAAATAATCTCGTGCAATGGAACAAAATAACCTACTTATTTTGTCCTGAATACTTATAGGCCTCTTTTGTCATCCTTACAATTTTACTTAAAAAGCAGATGACACTATCATAGTTTTCTTTAGATAACCGTTTCATTACATTTTTAACATACTTACACATATATACTTATTACTTATACAGCAATTATCGTGGGCTTTAACCGTCTTTTCGATGTCTCACAACGATAGTTTTGTATAACGTTAAAATAACGTAAAAACCAACTTATAACCTTGCTTTGACACAAAAATCGTTTACATGTATTTTTAGATGAATGTATGAATAAAAAATGTCCGAAATATCATAAAATCGTTGGACAACAACATTAAAGTTCAATAAAAATGGCGTCTCGTTTCGCTAGGGAGAGATACGACTGAATCAAATCAGTTTCAAAACTATTTTCTTATTTATTTGAGATATGTCACTAACATGGCACCAGTGGGGTTAGTGAGGCTCTCCAACAGAGCAGCGTGATGGAGTATGTTTTAAACTGAATTTTTTTTTCATATAGGTATTTTTAAATACAACTATAAATGTATTTTTGCGGAAACTACCACCGTTTCGAAAAGGTACCATAAGAGAAGAAGAAACAGCGAAAGCGAAGGCTATTTTTCGTTAGGTTTCCATTGTCAGAGAGCTTCGTGGCTCTGTGGGATAAGGACGTACTATCGAAGCCGAGGTTCATAGTTTGATCCCCAGGTTTTAGAGGAGCCACCGGTGATATAATATGAGATCCCGAAACTTCCCCATATACGTGGGGTTTTTGTGGGTATAAATTCCACATAACCGCTAGGTTTGGGTATCTTGTAAAGATTTCGCCCTCGACAAAAATGGAACGGTTGAAACCAACCGCTCGCACTTCGCTTCAGAAACGAATACTTATTGTCTACCTTTGAAATTACCTGCAAAGATACTTACAAAAATACCTGCCAGTTTCCTACCATTCAATAAAAAGGCCTGTCCCCCAGAGACTAAAAGACAATGCACAAACACGGAATAAATTTCACGAAAACAAATTTCCTTTAGCACCTCGACAGTTGTACGTACATAGTTCGACTAAATTGAATTTCTTACGATCGTTTTAGAAAATCAAGGTATAGCAAGATATCCGAAAAGGATTTTTTTTTGTAAAAATCTGACTTAGGGACTGTCCATTAATCACGTTAGGGGGACTGGGAAGAGCTCACGAAAACGACTCACGGTCACGAAGACACGAACTTTCGAAGATTTTAGAAATAACGGTTCTCTAAGTCCTTATATTATATCCTATTATTATTATTTCAGTTTAAATATTTCACGTATTTAGAGCCGCCTACAATATGGGAAATAAACTCATGCTTTTAGCATTCAGTCCGCCTTTAGTATCAATAAGGTGCAATTAATTAAATTTAAATAATATTTATTTAATAATTAATTAAAAAAATATATTTAATCATTAATTAATAACAATTAAATTTAAATATATCCGAAACGTGTCTTCTAACACCTAACCGACAATGATGGAGAGTAGAAAAAAATCTTTGCCACTTTATCGTTATGGGAGGTACCCAAAATTTTTTTTAAGACTTAATTTTACCACACTTTTGTCATGATTAATATGTTTATAACCGAGATAAATAACTGCTATTATAATAGTAAAAGCGAACAGACATGTTGCAATTATAAGGGTTCAAAACCCATTACGAATCCCTGAGTACTTTGGGCAAAACAAATTCATTATCAACTTCTATTACGTTGTTTTTGCTAACCTTTACAGAACACATAAAAGTTTTACACTTACGTTAAATTACGAATGTTCGAACGCGGTTCCAATAAGCCATGTGGAGACATGTGAAAAATTGCTACAACATGCTAAGTTTATCGCTTTACTTTAAGCGGACCTTGTAAGTGTTCCCGATATAAAAGTACCGGGGTTAATCTACAGCACTTCACGCTGTTTGTCCACCGCACCATCTCCGTCACGTCAACGGGAGTTGACAGTGTCAAATTCATTCCCGGTGTCAGAACGACGAACGTAATTAATTATTAGACTATATAAAATGATATTTTACTAGTTTCTATTCAAGTCATGGATGACAAGTACAAACGTTCCTGCTCGTCACAGAAAAGTTTGATCTTGGTGACAATTGAACCCACGACCTCCGGTGTAGCAGTCAGATTCGCTAACAACTAAACCAACCGGCTTGTAAATAAAGAGACCATCTTCATAAACAGGCTTTATTCCTATCCGAAAGCCACTGCTGTAAAAATATTAAACTATGACATGGATATCCCATCCAGTAATCGAACCTGGATGGCTATGGCAAACTTTGTTTCAATTTAAGGGCGAAATTATTATGTTCCCTACTCTTAAAGAGTTAGGCCCTTACTGTCCATCGATATTAACTTTTCTCGCCTAAATACTGAGCCGACTTTGATGAATTTTGGTACTGAGGTAGAATAGAACTTGTGGAAAAACATAGGTTATTAGAAAAAAGGCTTGAAGTGTTTGAAACAGGACAGGAAACATTGTGAAATTCTTCATTATTGAAATTATGAGAATAACACTGTATTTATGCATTATATATGATGTTAACTGTTGGTGCGTGTGAAGAAAGGGGGGGTTTAAGATGGGAGTTTACCACGAGGACGTAATCGTGGGAAAAACTAGTCCTGCTAATATTATAAATACGCAATTTTGTGACGATGTTTGAATGGGTGTTTGTTATTACGTCATGTAAAAACTACTGAACGGATCAGAATTAAATTTGGTACAGGGATAGATTATAGTCTGAAATAACATATAGGCTACTTTTTATTAACTTATCACGCGGACGAAGCCGCGGCCG
>DWJZ01009255.1:0-10819 GCA_018249125.1 Asbolis capucinus
AACTTTAGTTAGATTAAGCGAATATGTCAAATGCCATAAAAATCTCTTCTGCAAGCGCTCTAATCTCTTGATATAGAATCTTTACTAATATAGTTTCTAAGTTTTTACTAACCCATTGATCATGTTATCCGCAATAAGGAATTTGAATTGAATTGTAGCAATGCGCGCCGGGCACAGCTAGTTAAAGGTAAAATGTTTTAAGACGTCGTAATGAAATTAATGGAGGACGCGCGAGCCCCGAACACGGCTGAACACACGATACTCTAAATTGTTTAAATTCATGCCAAACGTTTAATATAACAAATAATAATATAAGAAATAGTTTTTAAAAATAATATAAATTAATTTTTATTTATATTATTATTTAATACAGACTCATTATAATTTTAAAAATGAAACTTCCACTATATAGTTATTTAGTCGTTGTCAAAAAATATCGTTTCATTTAAGGATTTTAAAACTGAACCGTACCAAACGTGTAAATTGAGGATGTGTCTTCGCACACCCAATCTGTTCGTGCGTGCGTGCGTTGTGCGTATACGTTTGCGCTTGTGTGCATTTACGTATGGATGTGTGTGTTTGTGTATGTTGTTGTGTGAGTGTGTGTCTGTCTCTCTCTGTGCGTGGGCGGTTCGTATCTACGTGTCTGTATAGTATTCCCTGCGTGTGTGTCCCTCTCTCTGTTCGTGTAACTCACCAGCTTGCGGTCTGCGAGCGTGGCGCGCCAGTCGCGCAGCTCGGCGGCGTACCGCTCCTCGACCGCCTTCATCTTGCTGCCCTCGTGGCTCATCAGCGCCTTGCGCTTCTCGTTCTGGTACTGCTCGAGCTCGCGGAGCAACGCCTGCGACCGCACAAGTCAATTGTATGTTTTTTTGTACTTAAACAATTTGTCAATTGTACTTAGATATTGGACTCACTATCTTAATATATACTTGTTAAATCTGCGGTGTAATTCGTCATTTATGAGGGTGTTGTGGATTCTTAATACTATAGCATACATTATTATTTTAAAATTAAATTAGATTCACGACATATTTACATGTAAATTATTTAAATGAATTAAAATTATGAATAAATATTTTAGTTTTATTACTGTGAATTATATTTATATTATTTAATGATTTCCTGTTTTACTGATATAATGTACATAACTCAATTCATTGACTAAATATGAATCATAAAAAAATATCTCTCGTGCAATAGAGAGAAACAAGGGAAGCAGTATATTGCTGAAGCAACTGGAATCAATAACAACATCAACTGACCCCTGATACCAATAAGCAACCAACAACACACCGCTGAAGGACGGGTGACGGAAGAATGTGAAGGAGGATGACTAAACGACGGAAAGAAAAAGAGAACTGGCCCTCAAGCTCCCAGTTGGTCAATGACGTATCGTTTGGCGGCTGATTCAAGAAAAAAGGGTTGTAGCCAGCCTGACGGGCTTCACTAAGACAATAGTGCTTCCGCAAAGGCCTACCGGCTGACTTCTATACGGCACCCTGTGACCTAGCATGGGATTGGGGTTATCACAGCAACTACACCAATTGAAGATAATTACTACAGACCATTACACACAGAGTATATTAACCGGTACTGTAACTCTGGGCAAATAAACGGGGTCTCCAAAGACTAATAGTCCTAAGACTTCATACCTCTCCGGCGGCCTTCAGCTCCTCCCTGGCCTTGGCGTGCTTGGTGGCGAGCCGCTGCTGCTCCGCTCGATATCTTCGCTTCTCGTTCTCCAGGAACTGTGCAAACCACATATTTTATTATCAGATAATCTAACAGGTGCTTCTATCTATCGGGGTAACGAGGAAACGAACAGTTTGACAGTATAGTATTGTATATAACTTCTTGCCAAGTGCTGTCGTACTTCGGGCACGTAAAGCCGGTACTGGTGTTTAACGTGAAATAGCAATTGCTAAGCCAAATCTGAGCCATTCGGGTGGAATAAAGACCCTTGAGTTGGTTACTACCCTGTCCACGAAACCGTTTTGGAGGATCGTGATAGTGTACTCTACGCCTCCTCAGTAAGTTCGTATTATGTATAAGCGACAATCGTGTTCTAATTAATTTGTATTACGCTATTTTCGACACAAAAAGCACAGCGAGTGTTATGTAATAAAATGTATTATGACTCATAACGATGATCTGTGCAATTGTCGCTGATCGTTTATTACCTGCTCCGCTTACGGTAATAGGACTGCCGTGGTCAGCAGTGGGCCATGAACGTACCTTCTTGAGCCGCTCGCGCTCGTCGTCGTGGTGGTGGGGCGCGGCGCCGATGCGCAGCGACTCGCGGAACATCATCTCGCGCGCCTTCTGCTCCGCGCGGATACGCTTCGGCAGCGAGCGCTTCTCCAGCGCCTGGCACTTCGCCAGCTCCTCCTCCTTACGGCTGTTCTTCCTGCAAACAAAAACTCAATATAATATACATTTCTCTACCACATTTACAAAAACATTTCGTAATAAAAATTAAGTTCAAACAAACATAATGTAAATCTCATAATACAATATTCGCAATTCGATTTTCAATAAATTTTACTTCATATTTTTACTAACATACCTATAATAATTATATCAATAATTATGTATTTTATAACGTATTAAGCTCAAATTTCTAAAAAAAGCTATTTAAAATAACGTGAATTTATTTGAAAATCCTTAAAAAAAAGTTAGTGAATAGCTCTGTAATAATTATTTTAAATAACGGACTTCAAATTACAACGATAAGTAATAAAATAACTATGTGATCAACGTAATCGTAATCATTAAGAATAAACTGCTTATCAAATTCAAAGAATCATGGCAGAGTTCATACCAGAAATAATGGAAGAATTACTCAGTAGGCAATTAATGATTATAATTTAAAAATTAATTTAAAACATTCAAAATATGCCATGAATCTTTAAACTGGCACCTGGCAAGCATCAGCCTTCGAATAAAAAAATAATCATCATTATAGGTGCACCCGGTAAAGAGTTATAAAAAACTCAAATAAGTCAAATTTAGAAATGGTCACGAAACTGCCAAAGGATGTACAAATCGACAGAGTTTCCAACTCTTCTTCTAACCAATCGTCAAGACTGACCTCTTGATCTGCTCGAGCTCCTTGTCGTGTCTCACAAGCATCTGGTGCCGCCGCAGCAAGAATTCGTCCTTCAGCTGTCTCTTGGCCAGCTGGTGCCGCTCGTGGATCTGCTTCTCCTCCAGCTCCCAGAGCGCCGCCTCACGCGTGCGCATTATCTGAACACGCAAAACTCGGTACAGTCATACTAATTTAGATTATAATATAATTAACTTACAAAGTTACAGATATGTAAGTCGTTTCGATGGCTACAACTCTAAACATATCCTTGGAAGACAATATTTTTACAAATATAGCCAGATATCCAAGGACTCATAACGTACATATAAACAATATATTTCTAGATATTATACATTTTGGTTAGCTACTACACACGGATACATATGTACATTAACACGCGCTCGCTTGCAAACGTTCACGTATCGAAAAAAATTGTATACGTACGGTACATTGGCAATCGTAGAGAAACGTTGACGTAACGTAATAATTCGCATGAGTACGTACTCACGCACTGAGGTGCGAACACACGCATACGCTTTCGCAAACATTAGCATACGTACATACATAATCAAACGCACGCACGAGTTATCACTATTATAACAGCCTGTATTCGCCAGGTCATAACATAATAGTCAATACACTATCAGAGTCACACACTAACACACGCACTCTCACACACTCGCCTGCTGCAAACTAACGTGACCAACCAAGAGAACGAGCTAGTGGTAATCGTGGATCACATATAAAAGACGATACACACACGTCCAGCCGCACTCATACACCCACACCCACCTGCTGCCGCTGCTGCAGGTACTGTCTGTCGGCGAGCGCCTGCCGCTCGCGGTGGTTCTCGTGCACGCGGCGTAGCACGCCGTCCCCGCTCTCTGCGAGCGCGGCAACGAACGCGCGCTCGCGCTCCGCGTGCTCGGCGTCTAGCCGCGCCCGGCGCTGTCTGTACGCCTCCTTGCGACGCTCCTTAGCGACCAGCTCCACCTCCTGTTGAAAAATGGTATGAGTAAACTATAGTGGGGAGTATTACGCGTTAGAATTAATGTTTCGCACATCTCAGTATACTTTTTCTAGTTATTTATTTCTTACTATGTGATACCTTAGTATTCGTTTTGCCCTATAGAAATTAACTAAGAGAATTAAGAGAAGTTAACCTAAATGTAATAAAATTGCAGGCTAACTCTAAAACATCTTTGCATAAACCTTTTTTTTATACAATATATAACAGCTTGACTGGACTATATTCATAGGTACAACACGGCTCAAAGGACCAAGAATATTCACCAGAAAAAGAACCATATGCATTTTGCATGGATTAATCCTATTCTACTCTCAAACAACATCAAAACCCCTACCCACCTGCTTCAGCAGCCTCAGCTCCTGCTTGAGCGTGTCCCGGAAGTGGCGCAGGTCCCGCTCGTGCTCGGCCCGCAGCCGCTTGGCGTGGTGCCGCAGCTCCGCCTCCAGCTGCTGCTCGGCGCGCTCGGCAGCGCCGCGTTGTGCCCGCGCTAGCGTCTCTAGGTCCGCCTCGTGCGCGCGGGACAGGGACGCGTGCTCCGCTTCAAACCTTACACAAATAAAATACTTTATTGTCACATTTTAATAATAAAATCAACGAAAGTAGAGTTAGGGCACCACAAAACAGACAAATGGCAGCGGCCAAAGTTTCACCTCTTATCATTCAAACAATTCAATCGTTCGGAGAAAGGCTCGGGCCTTTATGTTCGATCAATATCTTATACAAACCTCTTTGTCATCATACTTAACAGCCTAGACATAGTGAAATTTTGAAATTCCTCAATTTTTTTATAAAAACTCTACGCTCTAATTTAATGTGATAACAAACATTAAAGTATATAAATATAAAATACGAGACCAACTTCCTAGCGGCTAACTTTATGGCCTCCATTACACTACGCGTAATATACGCAGGACGCACCCTTCACATCTCATTGTATCTTGTTGTTAACAATACCCCAGCGTCCCTCGCAATCCTCACTTAATCACACATTATATCGAGCAAGTAACAGTGACATAAGTATCCACTCCATCCTCACCTCTTGTCCTGCTGCTCGCGCAGCTGCAGCTCTTTCGCGTTGAGGTCCTGGAATTGCTTCTGCTCCTGCTTCTGCAGCATCTTGATCTCGCGCAGCTCCTGCTTGCGCAGCGCGTGATCATCCCACGTACGCCCGCTCTCCTCGTCGCCCCATATTACCTGAAAAAATAATAAACACAATGAAAATACTAATGATGATGACGAGACATCTAATCTCTCATGCAGAATTCTTGTGAGACTTGACGGATACGTATCCGTCATACTTAGGGATATTCCTATTTGCACACAGAGACCATAACGTAACTGGACTCACTTTTTTGTTCAAATTTCGGCTATTTCAACAATGCGTTACCTTGGATGTGGTGGTGGTGACGACGACACCGTCGATCTCGAACTTTCTCGTCCGTTTTCGCGTCTTCTTTTTCAGATTGGCCATGTGGATGTCTTCTTTGGACCTGAGGCAGTTCAGTTATTATATTAATTACAAGTATATATATAAAGGTAAGGTTCACCCACTGGTGGTAGAGGAACTAAAAGAGAGGTTTGAGAATAATTGTAGAAGGACATTTTTTTTAAAGTGGAGAGCAAAGAAATTGACTGAAACATAACTAAGTCAAATTTAATTAATGAATCCTTTTGCATCACGTCTGTCTTACATTTATCTGGAACCATTTTCATCCCCTATTTCATTATTCTTGATTAGGTCTTTGTATTCCAATTTATAGCAAGGCAATACCCAGTATTACTACAAATACATATTTTTTCTTTGTCCGCATCTACATACGATAAAGTTAAATTTTTCCACTAACAAATTTTCACCAAATCGTTAAGTACCTTTGCATTCTATTGGTGGGCTGTCCGTCAATATTCTTCCGCCTGAGGACCACCTGTTCACCGTTGTCCAAGCCTTGGCTGTCTGTGTTTATCCTGCAATAATAATAACACAATAACAGTTGTTATAAAAAATTCAACTTCGCAACGCTATTGTATCATTCCTTATCGTCAATTCTCGTTTTCACAAATGGTTTGGTTGGTGGTGCTGGTTCACAAGTGTTGCCAACTGATACATTATTGGGAGTTCAATACAATTCTTTTTAACTAATATTTTCCTTTCGCGTGGAACAGCTTCTACCCCTTCTTTCAGTCCCCTTAAGTTAAAATGTCAAAAACACTCGATCAAATATTTTTTTAATCTAATCTCATAAATACAAAGTTTCGTGGTTTTAATTATAACATTAATGGCAAACTTTCATAAAAAATCTCATTCTCTATCTTCAATCGCTTCAAATTTCGCAATATAAAGATTTGTGAAGATCAAGAAGAAACGAACTAAACATAATAACTAACCTAGCGGAGCCGTTGAGCGTGAGATGTGTGGAGTCGTGGGACGCGGTGGTGGCGGTTGTGGCCAGCGAGTCCGCGTCGGCTGCTCGCCGCGACCTGTCCGACGCCACCGAGCCGCTGTCTGACTGCGAGCCCCTGAAGACGGAACATCTTGGGATTAACATGATAGGCCTTGTGCACTTTGACAAACACTTAATTTGAATATTGGATTTCAGGATAGGTAAAGTCATCGGTGAAGGAAAACTTTGTGAACAAACCTCACACATCTATCACCTGCAACAGTATGGGGGTACCAAGCCACAGCTTCACCTGGAATCCGGCTAATATACCTAAGTTGTAAGAAAATATGTATGAAGATGTATGTTTCTTACATAGTATAATTAATAATCCAGAAGAAGATACAGCTTGCCCACTTGGTAGCCTAGACTATGTTGCCTCCTGGTCATAAATTGAATCAGACTGTATTAATTTTAGAAAGCGAAGAACACATTTAACACATTCCAATCCTTTTAAAATGACGAAGCCACGAAATTAATTATATTAAAAACTAAACACCGTATTGCACTGACCTCTCGAAGCTGTCTGGGCTGAGCCGCTGGTCGTGCGAATGCTGCGCGTGCTGTGCGTGCGGCGCATGCGGTAGCGCGATGTGTGTGGCCGCCGAGTCCCGCACACGCACCTCCTCCGCCCCCACTGTCACCACCGACACGTGCGACGTGTCCTACGGAGCACACATACATATTAATACACAATACACACCTAAAAACAGACAGACACACATACAGATGATATGGACCAATCTGTTTAACAATTGTTTGCAGGATTTTAAATCCTGCAGGATATTTAATTCCTACTTCTATATTAAACCTACTTCTTCACGTAATGGGCACTGTTCTTGTTATTTTTCCTGTTTTGTTAATGTCAAGTTATTAATGACTATCATCTTAAAATTCAGCATTACAATAGTATGACTTAATAACTCAATATTGCTAGAACGATATATTAATTACTGCCTGATATAAGGCATTATTGCTAGGACATGGACATTTCTTCTCAATACATTTCTACATTCTATTTTTAATTGGTCACTTTATAGAATCTAGTAACTCTTTGTTTCAGGATCTGGACAAAGATGGGTTGGAAAGGGGCCTAGTCTTTTGTTCATAATTATTAATCTTCTCTTCCGCTCCATCTAAACATGACATAATAACCTAAAATGAGATGACATACCAAATTAAGTCCATTGGAGACGCTGTCATCAAACACTCCAGAATCTCCAGTCGCTCCGGGGCTCAGTATCAACACTTCGCTGCTGTCCAATCTTCTACCGCGAGTCTTTTCTGTTATCACAATAAGAGACATTAATACTGAATTTAAGTTGAAATTATTTAGTCAATAATGAATAATAAAGTAAAGAAGTAAACATTTTAACAAAACTTAAGTTATTTAGATATATAAGAATAAATCACAATATGCAGCTATAAATATATTCCTTAAACATATTGAGTTTTTACATATTACATATCAACATTGACTGCAAGAAAAAACGCACAGACGACGAAGCCCTCGTTAGGGGTCCCGTCGACATTCTCAGCCGTACAACATAATAATATACCAACCGGTATAGGAGCTAGTGCAGTCGAGCGAGTCGAGCGAGGAGGGCGCGAAGCAGTCGTCGTCGGAGGAGGAGCCCGCGCCGACGATCACCACCTCGTCCGCTATCGGCGGCGTCGTCGATATCGTCACCGCGTTCGGTGGTAGCTGGCGAAACAACCAAGCGTACAAATAAAGATTGGTAAAATTACTTAGTTGATAGAGATAAATTTATTCTTGTATCTTTTACGGATTCTTGTGTTACGAGTTTTTTTTTATCAGTCTGCCAATCGTGGCCATACCGCTACCGGGTCTTAACATCGGCGGGTAAAACACTCATCGTGAGCACTCCTAACATATCATAAAGCGCTCACAGCATAGTACATAAAGCACACTCACCGGTGCGGCGGTGTTGAGCACGGGCGGGTGTGTGGTGGTGACGGTGACGAGGCCAGCGGGCGCGGCCGCCAGCGAGTTGGGCTCCGCGCTCACAGCCACCACCGTCACTGCCTGCTGCGCGAGCGCGCCGCGGTGAGGAGGCTGCGGGGGAAGGCAAGTATATCACACACATATTGCTTACAAAACAGTATGCTATGTAATGATAAACGCACCCACGTGTAGTACGACGTTTTTTAACATACTTGCGATGAAAAAATCATAAGGTATTTTAACCGAAGTCGATAATTTTAAAACAAACAATTATTGAAAATGGCCAATAGTAACACTAAATAACACGAATATTATAAAAAAATGTATTATGTAGTTAAATTAAAAATATTTTGATAATCTTTACAGTTTACAAGCTCATTAGATTTCCCTGTGGCATTAACAATAGAAATAACATCCAGAACTCAAGAACAAACATTCATGTAACTTGTAATTCTGTAAATTCATTACATCAATCTCGTAAATGCACAAGTTAGCTGATATGAAAATACCAAAACCTTACCGTCACTGGCCTGATTTCAACAGAATTCTGCATCCTAGTTGGCTCTTTTCTTCCCACATCCTTCTCTTCTATCGAACTCGACCTCGAATAGTCCTTCCTAACCCTCAATACTTCAACACTAACTCTGTCCTTGTCGTCCACTGAGCGAGAGCGCGCACTCTCTCTCTCTAACCTACTCACTTCAGCACTAACACGTTTCACATCACCACTGCCCACGTCATCGGTCGAAGTTGACCTCGATCTCTCGTCGACCACCTTCCTGACTTCAGCGATCATCCTGTTCACTTCAGCGCTGGATTTGTGTATTTCTGCGCTCGTCTTCGTTAATTCAGCGCTTAGTCTGTTAATTTCAGCGCTTGCCCGCTTGTTTATCAAATGTGTCTTGTTTAGTTCCACGTTAGATTTATTTACATCAGATTTCTCGCTATGCCTGTTCAGTTCTATACTTGACTTGCTGATCTCGGAGCTGGTTCGCTTGAACTCTTCGTTCAGTCTGTGTACCTCGGTGCTAACTTTGTTCTCGGTGTTCCGAATGACTTCACCGTTGTTCCTATGGTCTACGTCGTTGTGCACGTTCTTTTCTTGCTTTGGTTTGGGATCTTTGTCGTTAATTTCTATTCTTTCAGTCGACTTGACAGTCTTCTGTTCCACTAATTTTTCTGCTTCTCTGCATACCTGTATAGATGGTTAACAAATTAATTCTATTATATACACAAATAATCCAGGCTTCATTAATACTGAAAAAGAAATGATGGGGTAGAAGAGAAAAAATATTAAAATAAATATGACCAGTCTCGGAGGAACTCTTATGAACTTTCTATATCTATCCCCCATACCTGATCAACAATCTGCTTTCCAGCCGCCGCGGTATTCATCACCACGTTATTAGCGACACCACTCGCAACGCTACCACCGGTGGTGGTAGGCGGGACCGCTGGCGGCGGGGGCGCCGGCTGCTTTCGATTCCTCGACACGCTGGACACTTGAGAACACGGCGAGGATGGCGACTGTTGGGTCGAGGATGGCAACTGTTGTGTCAAGGTTGGAGACTGTTGCGCCGAGGATGGTGACTGGGGCAACGAGGATGGAGACTGTTGCGCCGAGGATGGTGACTGCTGGGCCGAGGATGGTGACTGAACGGCGGACGCGGGCAGTGATATGGACGACGCCGATGATTGTGACAATGGCGTAATTGTGGATGATGACGTTTGTAAGGTGGATGGGGGTGTGGATGTTGGTAGGGTGGTCGGGGGTGGTGCGGGTTGAGTGGGCTGCGGGGGGGTGTGCGCGGCGAACGGCGAGGGCGGCGAGATGGTTGCTGGCGACGCCGGCGGTGGGGGCGCAGGGCCCTTTTCTTTTTTCGGCGCCTATAACAGAAAAGTAAACGATCTAATACCTTTCGGTCGTTTTCGAAACATAACATAAGTATTGTCTTCTCTGTTCCTCCTTACTTCTCGTGTATATCTATCTCTTTGATATTGTTACGATAAAGTCAAAATCAAATCATTTATTCCATGTAGGTATTTACAATATTCTTATGAACGTCATTTTTTAGAATCTACCACCGTTTCAGAAATGTGCTATAATAATGAAGAGAAAAACCGGCGAAAGAAACTCCTCAGCACATCTTTTCAAGTATTACATTCTCCTTCCCTCTATTATAACTCGTATATATCAATCATTGTCACTCACCGGCTGTTTCCTATCAGCGCTGTGCTCGTCGTCGTGCGGTCGCTTGGCGGCGGCGGGCGCGGGTGTCGCGGGCGTGGCGGGGGTC
>DWJZ01009256.1:0-10819 GCA_018249125.1 Asbolis capucinus
GACAATGAGATTCATATGAGCAATTCGTTGAGTAAGACCAACTTTTAGGCTCTGAGTCATGGTGACCGTGACTGTAATGGAAATCTAGGTCCCTGCATATCTCAGTACGCAGAAATGTATTATAGAATATAGAGGATTTAAGAGTTTTAAAATTATATTTACAATGTTACATAATAATAAGGAAATACACGTTATTATCTAAGTATTTGTAAGTCATAGTAGTTCGATCACTACATGACATAAGGCACGTTCTTAACAATTGCAGTCAGAACATATGTCAAGAATGTTTAAGAAATTTATTTTTTTTGTTTTAAAATAATACACGTTGTTTGCTTTTAAGACTCGAATTATCAAAAACTTAAGAATTGGTCATGTATTCACAATATGAACAAGATATTACAAACATAATAAATGATGATTCTTCAAGAAGCGATAAGTAATATGTTTTAGGGCCGGTTTTGAACCGTGTGACCTGTTTACGCTAGCTGTGAGTAGAGTAGTGCAAAAATCGTAAATTGAGATGATTAATCAGTGTCCCAATGGTGTTGAACTGGTTTTGACAATTATGAAATGTTCTTGAATGTCAACATGTGTGGCGGACTGAGCGGCTGTATAGTGTACTGACATTAAATCTGGCACTTGACGGTTCAAGGCAGCAAGTGCGCGAAATAAGTAGGGTTGAAACTTAATGACTAAAGTTAAAAGGATTTTAAAATAAAATAAAATTAAGTTTACAAGCATTTTTTTGAGGTTTTATAACTTTTGTAAAATTTAGATTACAAACGCCGAAAAGGTTAAAAAAAAGGATTTTAAAATGAAAATAAAATTAATTTTACAAGCATTTTTTTGAGGTTTTTTAACTCTTGTAAAATTTAGATTACAAAAGCCGAAAAGATAAAAAAAAAATATTCATGAAATCGTTTTTCAAATTTTAAATTTTAGGTCTTTTACTTTTTAAAAAATATTATTATGTTTTTCGAAAAATTCGGTGTTTCGAAGGTATTATAATTTTTCACAATCGCAGTAATAAAACCTGAACGTGATCTGGATATGGCGAAGTGGTTTGAAAAGCAAATTACTATGTGAAGTTAAGGACGTCTTTAGTTATAGGGGTAAATATTACTTTTTCGATAGTAACCAATTTTTTTATATAAAATTATAATAGTTATCTTAAATTTTGCAATGATATCTAAAGTAATGCAATCATTAATTACAGTATTTTTTTCCTAAATAGACAACCATTTTCTTGTCACAATTAATAAAAAAAAGGTTTAATGATCCATCTCTTTCATCAGAAATTGATCACAAATCACCAGGTTTTTCGTTCTCATATCATTACTTACGAAACTTTTTTATAAAGTCTTATAATTTAGCCAATGTCTTATAATTTAGCCAATGTCTTTTCTTCCAAGTCATGTCATGAATTTTATAACTTTATTGTTAAGTTTTATAAATTCGTCAGTGTGGCAATCCTACTTACTGGCGCCACTACTAAATACAAGTGTACGATGCGACAAAAAGTCGATTCGTTTTTCGTATCACTTTTACTGCTGCACTCACAGTTCACAACTTAATCCCTGATGCATGGCAAAGCGTTAGAACTCATTTGTATTCCTTGAAGACCGATTCAAAATTGACATTATGGAGCTGTTGATGCATATTGATTTCTATAACTGCAGGCATAAGTTGGGTAAGGTTTTATTGCAAAAATAAAACTGAATATCTTGGAATGTTGCATTAATGTACCTGACTACAATGATGGGTATTTTGTGTTTCAGTGTCTGTGTACACTGACTAAATTCTAGCTCATTACTATTTGATAGACAATAGAGCCCAAACCAAAATTAACAATTATAACATTTTCAAAAAAAAAAATTCAAGTCTTAAAATGGTAAAATTAACGTTGGTAGGTAAAATACCGTTCCCTTTCCAAAATGAGAATTCTTGAAAATTCACCTCCTTAGTAGTTAAAATTTTGAATGAATACGGAAATTTAGAGCTATGTATATCGATGTGCGGTTAGCTTGTTATATAATAATGTACAATATCTTTGTATATATGTACATATTGATATAACCTCCTAACAGGTACCTTTTACTAATTCTTTTTTCCAATTTAGTTTAACATTGGCCTTCGAAAGTGGCTGTAGCACACTGCAAGAATATGACGAACGTGTGAACTTACGAATTTTTGTTTTGTCGTAGATTGTGAATGTGTGTCGCGGGTGTGAATAGACCCTAATATTTTCTACTGATTCAAGGTTAATGTTCCAATAGATAGACAGTACAACTATGTGGCCCGCGAACGGATTTTAAATGACCCGCACAAGTATGTTTTTAGAACTTTTTTATTACGCAAGTCCTGAGAGTAATTTATTAGGAATTACTAGTGGCCCGCAGTAAATGTAACATCCCTCAGGTTGGCCCGACTGTCAAAAAGGTTGAGCATCCTTACACTACAACGTATTGAAATCGTAACTAAGTTATTTGATAGTAAAGTCGCTATCTATCTACCCACTTATCTCCCTACGTTACTTAATCCTAGCCGACACGGCAAACATTACCTTTTAACTGTGATCCCGCGGGGTTTAAGCCTTTGTCCGGGACAAGAAGTATCTTAACAGTAACGCTGTCGTAAATCTATATTTTTACCGAATTTCATTTAAATTAGTCCTGTGGTTTCGGAGTCGCCATACTTATTTAAACATGTTATCCCGAACAAAATGGTTTCCCGTAATGAAAAATAACCTATAAATATCTTTGGTAAATGGAGTATATAACAGAAAAAGGTTTTTTGAATTCGGACCAGTGATTCCTGAGATGAGCACGTTCAAACAATAAAACAACTTTATAATATAAGTAGGTTTAAAGTACAACCAAGTACCTAATTCATTTTAAATATACTTTTAAAATAATTTGTAGCCTGTAACACTGCTTCACACTACTCTCAGTGTAATTTCGATCTGGAAAGTTTTCCATACACAATTGACAAATTGTTATGGAGGCCCTATGTTTGTATATATGTTACGATATTTGTTTGTAACGGGTCAAATCTTGCAAGCTTATAGACTTACTTCCTCCTACACTACGAAGCTGAAGTTTTGCATTCGTTTTCCATCCTGATGATAATTCATTTTTTGACAAGCATGACCTGATACCACGTTCAGGATTGAATCCAGACAAGGGAACTCCTCAACAGTTAACAATACAGTTATGAAATTTTGTATATTTCTTTGTATTAGGAATCTATAATTAAAGCTTGTTTTTTTTTAATATTAACCTTGTGAATACGAGTATATGTGGTAAAATAATGTGTAGCCAGCAAAACTACTTCCTACTAGGTATCCATCTAAACATTGTTAAGTTGGCTTAAAACTATTAATGGCTCAGTACTGAGCTGGTCTCTCCATCAAGGAGGCCGAGAGCACTACCACGCTGCTGCTAAGTTTTGATGGAGAGCAAAATTTCGAGGAGTTGTTGCCATCAAAAAAGGTGTATAAAGATTTTATGATATTCTCCTCGACGTGATTTAATAACTACTAGGTGTACGATATGAAGGCAGTAATAGCCTAGTGGTTTGAACATTGGTCTCTCGGACGGAGAGACCAATGTGTTGAAATCATGCGCGCACCTTTCTTTTCAAAGCTATATGCGTACCAGGAGTTGATTATCATTTGCGTGAAGAAAAACCTCGTGTGGAGACTGTTCCTGGGAGTTCTTTCTAAAGTTCTCAAAGGTGTCTGGAGTCTAATAATTCGCAATTGGCCAGCGTGGTAGATATGGCCTGAACCCTTCACATTGTTAGAGACCCGAGCCCAGTAATAGAACAGATGTGGGCTTTCAACCAATGCGCACCTGGCCAGCGTGGTGGACTATGGCCTGTGCTTCTTAAATTGTGAGTGCAGACCGGAGACCAGTAGTGGGAAAGTTATGGGCAATGATGATACAATAAAAAGTTTTTAGGTGCCCTCCGAGGCACGGAAACGCTCAAGATGCAACTAACCGTTGTGCCGACAATCTCTCGACCGCACTCGATTGCTTATCTCACTCAATCACTTCAGTCCGACTCAAGCCCCTAAGCTATGAGCTCAGTATTCAACTATACCAAAATTGGAGTCAATGACATCGCAAAAGGTACCTAAAAGAAATCTAGCTTCCAAATTTAAATTTAACCGTTAGAATAATAAAGTCACTGTGTTAATTGTGCAAAAAATCATAGTCACAGTTTTAATTATTAATTAACTAGAATGTCGATCAAATTGTCACTAATAAATCAGTTGATGTTAAAGAAATTAACGGAACCGAAACGACAGAACGTAGGTAAAAAACGGTTAATATGAGTTCGAAAAAGATTTAAAATAGAGTCTAACTGACCTGTTTAAAAAATCCTTCACAATGTTTCACACAAACACAACACACACTTACACTTTAAACTGTATTTGTGTATTATTAAACTTTGTTACAAAATTAATAAACACTTCGAGATATAATAACAACTTGAACGATCGTACGTAATCGATGTTTACTGGTTTATCACGCAGTACACGCCGCGTCGGGCGCTCGAATGCGAATGAAATGGAGTCGAACTTATTCAGCCAACAGACCGGCGAATGGTTTTGCGGTGGTCTGTGGTGTCTAGAAGCAACTGGTGTTGACTGTTGACCCTGAAATCATCTGATGAACTATTTTACTGTATTTTAATGTATAGTTTCGTTAGGTTAGTAACGAAATTGTAATTTTTGTTTGTCCATTCTCGTCAAAATACTGGCGGTGCGGTGCTTATATCGATGTGATTTTCTGTATGGAGATAATAGAAGAGCTGGAGCCTGATGAATGTTTTACTAAACGTTTTTTATGACTAGCACAATCTTTACGCTATCATGCTATTACTGCCACTATTTGCGCTTAAATACCTATTAAAATATATAGAAAGTTATTAGATACAAATGGCGAAAGACAAAATATACGTATGCTGTCCCTAAGAAAAGAAATTAATGATACTTGGCAGATTTTTGATGTAATACGGTTGGTACAATTTGACCTTCGAAAACTTTATGTATTTGCACATAATTTTGAACCCAGAACCTCCCGTTTGAGAGACCAACATACTAACCGAGGCTATCAATGCTTTAACACTTTATATCATGGGTCGGCAACCTTTTCAGGAGGGCCACAATTTTATAAGAATGATGTTGGTATAGGCCACATTTCATGTGTCATCAAGCTACGTCGTCGGGCCTGTGTGGGCCGCACCACAGTAACATGCGGTCCGTATGTGACCCGCGTGTTGCCGAGCCATATTCTACATACGAATATGTACTAAACAGTAACTCTAAATATAATGAATTCCAACAAGGACCTCTAACGGTTTCTCCATGTAACAATGAAGCACTTGTATGGAGACTGGTTCAGAGATGGCTATCGGAGGCAGGGTACGCCATGGCTATCGCACGAGAAATGAGCTTTTCTTATCTCATCGATACATTATTGTAATTCGATACGCAAATATGCTTTCTACTTAACTGCTAACTGTGTCATAGTTGGTTTGATGGAGGAAATATATTTGGTAATATAAGCCAAACCAACTTTCTTGGATATATCTTCTTGAGCCTATTAAGCCCTGAATAAGTTTTCTATACCAGAATAGTATACTAGGACAGTATAGTCTGTGTACCACTTTCTATTTTACAGATACACGATATACATATTGGATTCAAATGACATATGCTGATGATATTGACAGATGACAGATGACATGCAGATATATCAATCTGTAAGTATATAAAATTGACATTGTCACTTGACATTGACAATGCCATTATATATGAACTTGACATTGATATTATTATTATTAATTTCATATAGGGACTTTTTATTGTTAAATTTTGACTGTCGTTAAGTGAGTTTTTGATTCCATATGTCTAAATAAATGCATTTCATTTCATTTTACTTTATAAACTTGCATATCTGTCATCTGACAATGACATCTGTCATCCTGTGACAAGTTTCTTCGCGCCACTGCACTCTAGTCCTGACTATGATCCACGTAACGGACTCAAAATATCGGTGTACAAAATATATGTACATATATATCGTGAGTTCCCGTAAAATAGTAAAATATTTTTATTAATTTACAATAGCTTAGATTGTTTTATTCATTTATTTAGACTAAATTAAATTAATTGTGTACAATCAAATAATTTATTTAAGAAAAATTTGAGACGCTTTCATAATCCGACATCGATTCTCATTGTTCAACCAAGTTAAGCAACAGGAGCGGTCTGTTAGTAAATAGATTACCACTGTCGGCAATAATTGTTGAAGCGGCATAAAAATTTGCGGCACTTGTAATGACCACTAACACTTCAAATTTGCATAATCAGTGGGATGGATTATGCTCTGACCCTCCTCAGTAACGAGGAAGAACCCATGCTTATGTCATCAATTGGTTGAAGCCATAAATCACAATTTGGTTTACAAGGAATTTGTTTCTTTGTCAGTCACCACTCACATTAAGCCGATATTTCGAATCCTGGGCAAAAAAGTGTTCAGAACATTAATAAAAACGACTTCTCTATGGGAAGCCATTACGTATCCCATTTTGCCTTAATTAACTAATGAAAGGATTGGATTTTTTACCATAGAATAAATTCAATATAATTAGTATATATTATCAAACTAATTGTTAATGTTTTATAGAATCCGCTGACGAAATATCTCTTAAGGAATTTGTAATTACGACGCGTGTTACTCCGGCAATAAATTATCTTCTACTTTAGGGTTCATTCACATGTGCGACTAACGACAATGACGAGACAATTTGTTGGAAAAAATCTTGTCGGACTACGTGGACAGAAGCCTCATGAAACACAGTCAACTACCAAACAATTCGAAAGTTGGTGCTTGTCGCATGGTCTCATTTGAGCGTAATATTACGAGTGGTTTTAGAATTATCGAACTCTTATTGTACGTCGAGATTATCGTTAAATATAATATGAATCTACCAAATATACAAAATGTAGGTATAATGTATCTATATATGCAAAAAAGGGTGTTTGTTTGTTCTCTATGAACTCTAAAATGGTAGGAAATAAAGTACATATGTCTTTAGCAACTCTCTGGAAAAGATTTTGGTACCAAAATGATATCGATCGGACACAATGTGGATGAGTTGATGCGTAGCAACGCGCGCCGGGAACAGCTAGTATGTAATTAAAATCGATTAATATACATTGTGTTATTTCAAAACCAGTGTCGAATAAATAAAATTGATATCAATGTCAAAAAATTTTACAAAATTCTGTAATATCTACTCGTACCAGAAAATGTAGTTTTATTTACACGAACGACATTTCAAATTCCAAAGGATAATTTGATTTCCTTTTAAATCGTAAACTTCAACATTTTTAGAAATAACACGAAAAATTCATAATAAATCTTCAGTCTCGAGTTAGAATACTTCATAGAAAAGTAAAAATTGAGTCATAGTTTTAATGTTTGTCCATTGAAACTGCAGTCCTCGGCGAAAGTTAAACCGATCTATCATGAGTCATTTGGTATGAGTTGTACTCGTTAAATTATATGGATTCACTCAAACAGATGCTGTTTGTATACCTATCTTTAATACTATAATCAAACTTGACATGTATTGTAAAATTTTTAGATCGAATCAAGGAATCTGCCTTTTATTTCGAATTAAACTATACGTGGAAGTTCGTCATTATCAAATGTAAAAGTATGCAGCTTTGTTTTTATGAGCAGAAATATTATTTTTTGGATTTGTGGAATCAAATAGAAGGAAACACTGTTCCACGGTCCCGGCCAAAAGCTGGTAGTGATTCTTTACGCTTCATCGTTGAAACTCATATCGGTCCCGTTACTGGGCTCGGGTTTCTGACAGTGTGAGGGGTCTAGGCCATGTCCACCACGCTGGTCAAGTGCGGATTGGTGGACTTCACATACCATTTGAAATCAGGATCTCCCGTTCGAGAGAGATGTCAGATTTGCGTATCACAAGTCACAGTAATATTGTAACGACTTTGTAATTGAAGCGCAATTTGATATTCATATTCGCAATCGGCTTTTAATTGCACCCTATCGACACCCATCTGGAAGTCAACCACAACGACATATCAACTGTATTCCGATCATATAAGCTTGAAGTTCCATTGAAGCGCAGTAAATATAAATAAAACTACTCAAAGCTGGATTGCAATCGAACGATTTCTAAACTTAAACGACTATAAAATTGTTTGGTAAAACGAGAATCGGTCGGCTGTACGCTTAGTAACAATTTATAAAAGAAATATCTGAACAATAGAACAATTTAGAAACTAAAAACATAAGTTTAATATGTTCAACATGGTAAACTCCCCGTTGCAGCATTTCCCTCAACACTTGCTTAAACAATGGTGCACTTCCGACTGAACTAAACAAACAGGGAATGTTATAGTTCACCATAAATTACTGTAAGAATATTGTTGACTAGTTTAGCTGGTGAAAGATCAAGTGGATTTAACTACTTGAATTTCTATATTAGAAAGACCCTTGAAGTTGGTATGTTTATATATTAATATAGTCATTGTTGCGTAGATTCATGAACTCAATATAAAGATTTTATCGTTAAAAACATTGACATGTAATGAAATAAGATTCAAAGTCTTGCACGTGGAAAAAGCTACAATACATAAGTTTAATATAAATGAAGAATGATAGAACGGCATCTTTTCCAGAAGACAAAGTACCATCCCGTCCAGAAGACAAATCACTATCCCGCCCAGAAGACAAAAAGGCGTCTTTTGCAAAAGACAAAATGGCGTAATTTCCAGAAGACAAGATGCCGTCTCGTCCCGTAGACAAAATACGTCTTTTCCAAAAGACAACATGGCGTCTTGCCCAGACGACTAAATGGGTCATTCCCAGAACGCAAAATGGTGTCTCGCCTAGAAGACTAAAAGGCGTTTTTTCACGAAGACAAGATGCTGTCTTTTCTATAAGAAAACATAAGATAGAGAAGAGAAGACGAGATTGCTTCGATTCTAATAGATAAAATGGCGTTACCAGAGACAAAGATGGCGTCTTTCTTAGAATTCTCATAAGAATTCTTATACCTAGATCTGTATATGTACCTATCCCTTCGATATCAGGTCACAGAAACCGCAGGACAGAGCTAATCGAAGTCTAATGAAAGGGCCAATAAGTGAATGCAAGGGTTCGCGCGTTTGTTCCATGTTGACCCCGTCACGGATGTGACGAGGGTGCTTAGCCTCTTCACCGCAGGCATCGCGTTACATACATGCATACATACATATGTACAACTATCAGTACAGGTTTATGATTAGACTACCTATAGGTACCGGCCAAGATTCGAAAAGAATTTTTACTAACAAACATTTTGTTAGTAAAAATTATCATCCGATAAAACAATGTTTGTTAGTAAAAATTCTGTGTGAATCTTGGCCGATACCTATAGGTAGTCTAATTATAAACCTATACGGATACTTGGATGTTAACAATATTAGGCAGCTTAACCTTTCTTTATGAGATCCTGGGTACAAGGAATCCAGGGTGATAGAAGGATGTTTGTTCGTGAGTCATGACCATTGTGTAGGTCATGCCAGTATTTCTGTAGACATAAGAAAATAGGCTATACATTATCCGTATAAATAAATAGGATTTCAATAACTGGTCTGAAGCCACGCAGGCGTACATACAAGTCCCGGCCGGTAATCAAACTTGGGACCACAGGATTACTACCTACACTACAGAGCCATTTAAATACAGAACTATACTTGGTGCAAATTTGATCTTTTTCCATACAAAATAGACAAGTTTGACGTTGCACCAGGTATTAGGCGCAATACCCAAAATCATAAATAAAAGACTTAATTAGCATATCAACATCAATAATTCCCATCTAACTTTCTTATAATCTGCCGGAAACACTTGCACTTTATAATTTGGGTTTGTAGGCTATTCTATCCCATAAACGTACACCCTGACATATAAATATCTGAAAAATCTCCCACGCCCTTCTGTACCCTTTTACAATAGAAATAAAGACGAAAATCGTCTACATATTTTAGGCAGTATATCACAATTTCGACGTAGAACCATGTATGGGCCGCGTGTACCTGAATGATTTGTGATCTGATAGCTATTTTAAGCTATCGAAATATCCGTGGACTGTTTTAGTTTCTGTCTGTGGTATAATAAACAAGTGCCCCGGATATTTGAAAGATTTTGTTTTGACATTACAAGATTAATGTTATAGATTTTTGAATAATACGCTATTCCGTAAATGGAGGATTTAGTTGAGACAATAGTTGTTTTGAGTGGGGGCTAGGGAGGCGTGTAGGGAGGGGGTAGTAGGAGGGAGGTTTAGGGAGGGGGGAGGTAGGTGGTGTTTTTAAATCTGTTTAATAAACCTTGTTCCGATTGTTGCTATAACCCAATCTGTTTTGACCAACACACGCCACCACGCTATATGCATGATTAATCACTCATTACAAATTCAGTAAACATATTCGGAATATCTCCGAGCTTATCTTAAGCGCCTATATTGCATGCATACGGACGTCATGTTTCGAAGAAATTGCATTATGCTTTCATGTTCTTCTGACTGATAAGTGCATATTAAGTTTTTAAATAACATTAATTATATGTAGATTTTAAAAGGAAAAAGTGAATTCTTACTAATATTATTAATGTGAAAGTAACATTGTTTGTATGTTACTTTTTCATGTGTAAAGTGCTGGACCGATTTTGATGAGATTTGGTACAGAGGTAGAAAAGAACTTGAGGAAAAATATAGGCTACTT
>DWJZ01009257.1:0-10819 GCA_018249125.1 Asbolis capucinus
AACAAAATTAGTCTTTGACAACTAGAGAGCTGGCGGCCATTGTGGATTGAAACGTTAGACCTAACGTGTTTAATATTGTCTAAAGTTGGTTTGTGAAAATTCTGCTGATTAAAGTACATATATCTGGAAGTCACCGAGTATCATTTTACCTGATACACCAATACACCTACATACATATTTTGATAATATTACCTACACATTCAATTTATTACAAAAATCTTGGATTTACTCATAGCAAGACAATTTAGCCTATCGAGTATTGGTACCTAACGGCTCAGTACTCCCTTCAGACTGTAAGCCTAGTTAGAAACCCTGTGAATCGAAAAATCCTGAGTTCAATTTCCAGCTAAGATAAGTCACTTTGACAGATGAATCTTTGTTTTCGGAATATGGGTGTTATTTGTAACATGTATTTGTGTCCATATTTCGACGGGAATCCATCCAAGGACAGCAAATGTGAGCATTCATAGTTGTCTAAATAAGCACCCATATAAACATAATACTTAGACTAAATAAGTCATCGCAGCCCTTGTAACAGCGCCATCTATTCCTGAAGGTGAAAGTTATGTAGGTTTTTAGGTTATGTTTCTAAAATGATCTTTCGATAATGACCTACATAATTAATGCTTTCGTGCTTTGCAAAAATAATCACTGCACCTATTTTTATCGCGTTTAAAAACGACTTAACTGCGGGAATGCAGGATAAGAAACGACAAAGGTATAGTCCATTTTTCTCATCCGTACAAATTTTATCTGTCATTATTTTTACAAAATTCGCATTTTGCAACATTGAAAAGTTTTTATGCACCACGTTATTAATACGTATAACATGCAATAATATAAATGCAGTAATATAATAAAACTGTGACTTGTCATCAACTTTTTTGTTTCAAAGCCCGTGCCATCTGATCCCATACTAGTTTTTGCTTATACTATGGTGATAGAAAACTAATAAACGTACATATATAATTATAAATACATATTTATATAAAATATGTAGTTATCAAATAGTAGATAAAAATGTAGATATTTCTTACATATAATAGATAAGATACCTACACGTGCACGTGTACCACACACAGCTCTTTAAGTTCACTTCTTACTACGATATGACCACAGATTTGCCCGACTTTACTACTCCTAAAGTTTAAATAAACAAATAATAAGAACGAGCTGCGTCCCTGTTCATCACTAGTGTATCGGTGTCTGGGAGAAACATTTTAATTAGTGGGAGCTGGCTATTAATTCTATTATAAACATTGTCGCCCGCCGTGAACTTTCAGCGGTTTATTTTTATTTTAAACCTTTCGTGATCTCTATTTCATCCTTACAATATGAGTAAGTAAATGCAAAAGTATGCCTGGCTGTCTGTCTAAAACACTAAATCGATTTTAATGTAATTTGGTACAGAGGTATATGTAAGTAAATGAAAAATAATTTTAGCAATATTTTATCACGAAAGCAGCTAAGAGGTTGGAGTAGAAGATGAAAGTGAGTAAGTATGAAAAATCGACATCATTGAATGTAAACGCACACAGCTTTAAATTAATGCTCTGGATATTTTTTATGTTTTACTTGTTTAAAATATCTATGGGTAGTAGCGTCATCCGTTTTTGTTTAGTTTGTAACACAAATATGTAGCACCTGTTACGATAGTTATACACCTACAAACTTATATTAAAGATGGACATTCCGTCGTTCCCGGCTTGAATTTTCAAGATATTTAAAGTCGTTTGCTGTTAATCAAGCCTGGGTTTTATGTAATATTTTTTAATAATTGTAATAATTGAATTAAGATCATTGTTTAATTTGTACCTGCTGCGTCAGCCTTCCGTAACTCATCGATAATTAATCGTTGTAATTGCCTATTGTATTTAACCAATGATTTTACACTTTTATCGTCGTGGACACAACAAATATTCAAACTGCGACGGGTACATACGAATATCTTAATTCATATTTATATTTTGACCCAGTTGCTAACGGAGTTTGCGAGAATCTTTTAACTTTGGAATGTCAGTTGTAAAATATCGTTCCATGTTTTTCGAAAGTAAAAATATCACGTCAAATAAAATTAACGTGGTTTTCCGCTACTGCTTGTCGTCGTCACGCAATTATGGAAATTTATAGAAAGTAAAAAAAAACAAAAATCGGTCAAGCCGTTTCGGAGGAGTATGACAACCACGTGTGACACGAGATTTTTATATAAAGAGTATACATGCATACGTTAATTGATTCAGAGTTATTACGAGTTATGTCACCTTTCTTATACATGTAGTATTGAACATTTGCCCAATAACCATTCATTATTGACTATGCGCTCTGATGCAATATGTAAGGCCTTAGTCATGCTCTATTTTAAAATACTCACTAAATATCGTTGTCATATGCTATTAATATTATAATTATGAAAATTTCTGAGGATGGTTGGATGGACAGATGAATGGATGGATGGAATGGATGAAAGAAGATAGAAGGATATACATATGAATGGACGTTCATTATTCTGTCACACAAAAACTACTCGAATCTAAATTAAATTTACCACAGAAATAGATATTGGTCTGGAATAACACAATTTATAATTCATCATTACACCACGTGGGCGAAGCGGCGTTCGGAAACTAGTATGTAATAGTTAAATGGTAATAAAAGAAGTTTCAGTAAATTTTCATAAAACCATATTAAATTCGTTCAATTTTCCATAACAATCACTCTCCATTCGTAAAAACTATATTAAGATTAGAATTTCTTTGTCTTCACAGTAAGACCTAATAACCGGTATAGAGCATACTTCTCCAGCCAGCTCCAATGTGGATTGATGGCCTCCGACATGGTTTAACTAAGCTGTAACAATAATAACCAGCTCGTATAGCTTTAAGTCGAAAGCGGATTTCCCTAAAGGCCGAGTAAGCCCGGGCCTAGGGCGACAAAATTAAGGATTAGGATTTATTTTTAATTAACTTCTAAAAAAGGAGTTACTTGTCATTTCGTATATATTTTTTTTATTTAGAGAATTTTTTCAGTATTAATAATATGTATATGATTGGCAACGACTATGTTGATAATGATGTTGTCGTTTCATTACTTGTCGATGTCATTTGAGGTCGGTTTTGTTTTAAATATAAAAAAAGTATATACGTAAATAAATTATTGTAATACCTACATATTTGTAGTATTGATTCTGTGACCATGGCGCCGGCTCTTGGCAAGAAACTCGTAGATTGAAATAAATACTGATTCAGTCAGACGTCTATAAATTATGATGTCTAATAAACATCCCTTGAACAAAAATAAGGTTAATCTTTAGCAGGGATCTGTTTTGTGAAGCGATTTCCGATACGTACTTCGTTCTTGATTTTATTTCGCAGTTAATTTTCTTAATTACAGAGTAGCTTATAGAGATGGGCTAGTTTATTGAGGTAGGTATGTTTTATGTGCTACTAGCTATATATTGACTTATCAGCGGTGTCTGATGAATATAATTTTGGTACCAAAACCTTTTTCAGAGAATTCTGAACAAAGTTGCTAAAGGCATCAGCGCTCTATCTCGTATCAAAGCCTATAAAAGACAAACAATGAAACTCACACACAAACATTACTTTTTATATATATGGAAGATAGATGTGACTTTTTAAGATACCCCAGTGATTTTGGACCTCATTTCAGGTTTCATATGAAAACATTTTCGCCATGACCTTCCGTCTGTTCGTCTGCAGTCAAACGCCGTGACTAGAAAGACTACATAGAAAGCATTAAAAAGTACTTGAAAGTATTAAAAAGCTGTAATTGGCGCATATATTTTTCAAATAAAAAAGTGTGAGAATAAAACTATAATAAATGTGTTTTAGAGTAGCTTTCCTAAATTGTACGTCACCACAACATTACTTCCAACTCATAGACGATGTATTACTAAAGCAAGGTAACTTAATATTGTTTGTAGAGAGCAAGTGCTTCAGTGACGTCACAAAAAAAATCATATAACCAGCAGAAGTAGTACAAGTAGCAGAACTAGGCTTCATAGCTTGGCGGTTTATTTCGATCGCAAATGATGTTGGAGACCTTCGAGCGGCATAAAAACCTACGATACTTGGGTTGGCCACTAACCCGGAGAATGCCCGGAGGAAGTCTAGACGTCATAGTTGCGTTAAATTATGAATTAAAATAAAAATTTAAATCAATTGTTATTAACAATCAATTATTATTACTATACGTAATTAACATTGCCATAATTAAAGTGTTACTTGCTAATAACTAACTTTTAATGTAACTTTAATCGAGTTTTTATTTAATCGATTAAAAATATATGAGCAATTTAAAAATTTACAATCTCTTATAGTGGGGAAACATTATAAATCAAATTAGAATAATCTGTTGCTTAGAAATTTTCGCGCGCGAATGTTCCTTACATTCAAATTAGGAATTATTCATGAGTCGTGACCACGATTTATGTAAGCGGATCAAAATATGGTCGCACAAATTACCCATTGTAATATAATATTATTAAGCGTATATTTTTCATTTTAGTGTAAAAAAATATTTAGATACTTTTTGTATCAGTTTTAAGAGTAACGAATACAGATTTAACAGGAATGAATATAGTCTAATAACCAGGAAAAGGGTTGCCATAGGTCCCTCTAAAGGGCAGATCGATCGAGGCTCGATCGACTTAGAAAATAAATTGAAATGAACAATGCAACTGAAATGTAGGGTGATTGGTTGGTGGAAAGGCTTATTTTTTTAGATTTGACTTAAGGCGGGGTTCTATTGACATTTACGATGTAGCCAAATTATGTAATATACGGCTAAGAAGAAATAATCAAGGCAAATGAAATTTAAGGTGTTTAACTTTAACATTTAATTAAGGGAAATTAGACTTGTATGAAACTTACACATGTATGAAAGAGTTGCGATTGATTGTGAGCAGTTATGACGTCATAAACAATTTATAAGTAATAAAAAGTCTGTAAAACTTTATTTTAATCATTTTAATTACAAATTAGGATTTAAAATAAATATAAATTAAAAATACACGCATCCTACTGGAAAAAGTGGAAAATCCACACCCCTTTCTGATTTAATATCCCTCATTTCCCTAACTATTCGTCACGATTGTAAAGTTTTGTACTGTATATGTAATTATACATATGCTATGAACGAGTCGTGAACGAATGTTTATTTACGCGCGTTATTTTAAATTAGAGCACAGGATTGCGTACGAAATTCACACACAATGATTTTGAATTTTTACGTACCTACATATTTACCTGTATTTCGAGGTACGATAACGAAGCTACGAGCGTGGTAGCACATATTCATAATTTCTAGTAATATCCGCCTAGCGAATCAGAAACGCACTGCCGGGAGACTGCTGTTTTGAGCAAGCTTTTAGTTATTCCTCGAAACATTCAGTTGCCTGCGGCATAAGCTCCCGAGCGGTTGTATGTTTTGTTTGTCACAATTACACCAAATTACACTTTGAAAATAACACCTATAACTTCAGTGAAAACATATTCACGTGTTAAAGTATTTGTTGAAGTGTTTAAGTGCGTGTTTGTGTGAAAAAATATTGTTATGGGATGTCAAATGTTTGTTTTGCTACTTTCGTGTAAGTTATCTTTGTTCTGTTCTTGCATTTAATTGTTATAACGGCCTCACGTCATGGGCTTGGTTTTAATGTTAATTTTATTATAGTAATGTGCCGTAAAGTTGTAGATTTATTATGAAGAGTACGGCCTTTGTAGCTTCGATAATGAACTTAAATTTTACACAAACAGATAAATTGATTTGTTATTTTATAATTAATAGCATTTGTTTATTTATTCAAGTTATAATGGAATGGATTGTGAACCTAATGACTCACTATTTAACATGGGTTTCCTCACCGGAAGCCTAGCGGATACACCATGCTGCTTCAGAACGAATTGGTGCACCGCCATCTGAAAATAAAAACCGTAGGTTACGTGCCTTTCAAAGCACGGAAGTCCTCATGAATTTGTTGCCAGTAGCGATCATAGCTCAAGTAAACAACCATTAAGTACGCTGGTTATTTAATAGTATTTAATTTAATTTGATTTGGCCATCTTTATAACAGCCTGTCTGTAAGATTAAATATTGGAATTTCTCTAATTGGCGCTTTTTCCGCCAGCTCCGATGGTTGGTTCATTATTCACTACTTTATCAGGCCATTAGAAACGTAGATCCTATCTTTTGCCATTTAATACTGGTCTTTTTAAAAGTAGAATTCAATTAATGTAATAGATATTCGTAATTATGACTGATTCACTTATTGAAATATCACGAATTACTTGTGTATCTTGACCGTTAATGGCAAAATTCTTTGGAGGGCACCTAAAGCCGTCAGTACCAGCCATTATCGTTAATTTTGGGCGCTTCCGACGATGTCTTATCGTTAGATAATAATCTTTATGTCTTGTATGCTTTATAGCGGAATACTCCCTTATTATTATTTTCAGAGACAACAAATATAATGAAGAAGTAAAAACTCGGGAAAGAAGTTTATTTTTATTTTATTTGCATAAAGTTGATCGCAAATCTCTTTTCTTGCCTTTTGGTACTTGGTTGGGTATCATAGAATTAAAAAGTAGGGTATTCGATTTCGGAATGGGATTAATCAAAGATTTATTTTTTATCTATGAAAATGTGGAAAAGTAAAAAAATAAATTTCGGTCGCCAAAGCAATTAATCAGGAAAAAGATGATCTTACTTTAAAATTTTACTAGAAAAATTTGTGCATTTTATACGTCAAAAATATTAGTACGTAGACATGAACTTGAATCAAGCAATGTTTCCACATCTCTCATTTTAGGGGAAAATTCCTGATTTTATTAAAGTCTCCAGATTTTATGAAATTGAGCGCCAAATTAAAATAATATAGTTTTTTTGTAATTGTGACAGTAAATTTTCATTATGCCAAGTTTCATCTAAATTTGTCCGGTGGCTTTTGCGTAAAGGTCGAACAGAAAGACAGACAAACAATTATTTCAAAAAAAACCTTTTTGGTCTTTATATCGATAACCAAGCCTCCTTGCATCATAATATTAAAAAAATATTTAATTTAAGAAGATACTCTGTAACAGTTTTATTATTAATATAAATTATGAGTGAGGAATTTTTATTATATCCATTGTGCATCTACTGCACCCAACATATGTATATGTATGTAGATGGCTCACGTCGCTTAGTTACGCATAAAGTCAATACCATACCATACCATATAAAGTCATACCATATGAAAAAGCAGGATCGCTACATCACTAGATAATGACGTTGTTGAATAAATAGATACTGATCACAATACTTTAGAAAAGTCTAGACACTAGGTACACAAAAAATCGCTAGATATTTCGGTGAATCATAAGCTTACAGTAAGAAATCTCGTGAAAAAACCTTAAAGGCAAAAAATTGTGAAAAATTACTGGATTTGGTAGTCAGGTTTACATCCAAAGAGGATTATGAAATTCACATCTTATACATTTTTGTTCTAAAAATCCTAAAGATTTTATAAGATACTAACTGACTCCGCAAACGTTCTCTTGCCGTTGTTTATATTTACTAACTGTTGTTAAAAAGTAGGGGTTGGTATTAGAAGAGTGAAAATTTAGGGTTGTATATTTATGTATGTATTATGCCAGTTTATAAAAAAAAAGTATAAAAAATATCCAAAAATTATGAAAAAAATTTAGGAGTGTACATCCCTTATCACTTTGGAGTAAACAAAATATATAGTAGCCGATTCTCAGGCCTACTCAATATGCAAATAAAATTTCATATAAATCGGTCACAATGTTACACGAGAATTTTATAGTCTACGAATTATTACGAATACGTTTCACAAGGATAACATTTCGGTAAATTAATTTCGGGCTTTTATGTTAAACTTGGCAAGTACTATTACGTGAATTGTTTATCAAACTTTTCGGAGAAGACGGTTCAATATGAGACCACTGAACCGCATATTTTTGTATCTTAAAACCATTTCTAAATATACCTTTAATAACATTTAAAATTAAATAAATGCTTATAAATCACAATATTGAAACAGGCATGACTGACGGTGCGAAAAATCGATAGTAATTATAAAATTCATTATGCGACACTCCAACAAAGTACAAGTAGGCAGGGCTTGCTTCACTCCAGTGAATATTCAGTCTAAAGTTATCCTTTATAGTCGAATGATTCTAAAAACCAGTTCCAATGCTCACCTTTTTCACATTGTGCGACAGTTTCATTTTATATCGGGCTGTAAACTCAATTTTAGAATGGCCTTGGCCGGTTACGAGTGTGCCTGTGAGGAGTTCTGGATTCGATTTCCCACCACGCCAGCATTCATATGACAGATCGTATGTCCTGTGATTATGGTGGTTATTTGTAGCTAAGTTTTTCGTGCTACCTGTGATCCAGGGAATTATAATGCAGAGGTATGAGTGTGTAAGCGTGTATTAATAGAATTGTATAATTTTTTTTTTTAAATTGATATTGAAAATAGTAAAACTGGTAGGAAAAACTTCACCTAGAGTTTTGGTGGCTAAAGTACACTTTCATGGTTTTTTGTTAAAGTCAAAGTCAAGTCAAAGTCAAAAATCATTTATTCCATATAGGTATTTTCAATACACTTATGAACGTAATTTTTTGGAATCTACCACGTTTCAAAATATTTAGAATCAAGCTTGAAAGAAACCGCTTGCGGATGTCAATTTCGTCCAGGCATCCTTGACTTTAATATATTCATTGACACTACAATACCCATTCTTTACTAATCTTGATTTAATATGTTTCTTAAATACATCTAAGCGTAAATCAAGAATGGACTTTGGGACTTTATTATAAAGATGTATATCGAGCCCCACAAAAGACCGCTGTACCCTTGCAATCGATACGAAGAGGTAACCAAATGTTATCAATTTTACGTTTATTTTCAGGTCACTTTTTGCTGAAACATAAAAATAATAATAAAATACCTTTATTGCCAAAAATACACGTACAACTTAAAGAACTATAATTTTTAGGTAGTCAATAAGTGCCAGGGACTCGGCTAATCCTGACAAGAGGCCGTCGTCTCTAGCAGCGCTGATTTTCAGACACCCCTCTTTCCCAAAATTGTTATGAGGGACTTAATGTTATTAAAATCAGTTTATGATTGTCTTTTATTTATTGTCGCTCATGTAGACTTCGACAGTAGTAGAATTCAACAACAAACAGCGACAAACAACAATATGTTAATTTGCTAAACAAATGCTACCATTTCAGTAGCAGGTAGGTACCAGGAGACTATAGGTGTAGGGGCAGTCTATGTGTATGCAAGCAAGGCAATCTACACACTGCAGGCATTAGTTGAATATTCATGACAGAAGTGTTACTGGGTGAATTATGACTGTATTGCTAGATATGCTTTCGTTGAATTATTACGTTATGTTACGAGGTCAAATCTATTGGTATTTAGAATAAGGGGAGAAAGTAAAATAGGATAACATGAAACGTAATGCAACATAAGAATTTTTGCACCAGTCTTATTTCTATGGCCATATACCTGGCCAGCGTGGTGGACTATGGCCTTAGCCTTTTCATTCAGAGAAGAGACCCGTGCTAAATAGTGGGCCATCAGGCCATTTTCTTTAAAGTCTAATAGCATTATTAAATAAAGTTTAAAATTTCTTAATACAGCTTTGAGTACGTACTTAAGTACTTAAAATCCAAAAAATAAATAGCCACAATGAAAGACTATTTACATTCATATAACTGTGGGTGTTCGAGTTACTGCTTGTTCGGTCAGCAATGCGTTGGTGCCGTCTTCGATGTTACCGACTTTAACTATGAGGCGATCAGCCCATTTTTGACTATTTTCATATAAAAAGGTCGTCGCCATTGCCCGCAGACAATTCATTAATATTCAGTGTAATAAAATGAGTGTCACGTGGTACTCCGCTGCGGAGTGAAGATAATTAATTGTACTAAGGGAAATTAGATTTTGCTGTCACTTATAATTATTTGAAAAAATATTATGCTGGATTATATATGTTTTTAGACTTATATCGTCACGAATACTAAACACTAATGCAAACGGGTACTCACGATCTGTCTTGCCGTGACCATGACCAATGCAACTGGGTCGAAATATCGGTAAAATCATAAACAGATCGTAAGTATCCGTTTGCATTAAAATACTCAAGATTATTTTATTTTATTTCTCCCATTCTGAGTATCTTCTATTGAGTATTCTGTGAGAGAGGATAACCAATGTACTTATTAACTATTTGTAAAAAGGGTAAAGGTTACATTCCCAAGGGAATTTGTAGCCAAAAGTTATTTCACTAGCTTGCTTAAAAAACTGGTACAATACATATACATTTCACTCATTTTGAAATTCAGAAATGTATATGTATAACTGTATTTTATATATTTGTGTTATACAATAAACTGTTATTGTATTGTTTATGGTAGGTAACAGGTCAAGTGCGTGATGCCAATTCCGCATTGGCCAAATTAACTCGTTAACCTGTTGAATTGAAATAGTTTTACGACAATCTTAGTAAACCGCTTACTTATTAGGGTTTCGTTGGCATCTTTTGGGTATGGAACCCTAAAAAGGTTTATTAAAATATTTAAAAACACCAGCTTTAATTATAGAGCCCTAATACAAATAAACGCAATTTTATAACTGTATTTTTAACCGTCGAGGAGTTCCCTTATGTGGAGGTAACCATAAACATAGTATCAGATCAAGTTTAGCAAAAATGCATTGTCAACAGAACGGAAGGTTTATGTAAAATTTCATCTCCGCAGTGTAAGAGGAAGTGGG
>DWJZ01009258.1:0-10817 GCA_018249125.1 Asbolis capucinus
TATGTTTATCAGTTATCTGATCACCATAGCACAAGCTAACGCTTAATTTGGGGTCAGATAGCCGTGTGTGAGTTGTCCAAAGATATTTATAAATGGAGAACCTACATGATACTAATTGAGAAGATGTGCTGAGGAGTTTTTTGCCGTTTCTTCTCCTCAAAATAACATCGTTCCGAAACGGCGGTAGATTCAAAAAATGTTGACGTTCATAAGTGTATTTTTAATACCTACGTGAATAAATTAATTTTCAAATTCTTTATTGCGGACAAGATCCATGTATTAGTAATAACTAAGAAACTATATTAGTAGAGAATAAAATAAAGAAACATTAAATTAAATATGAAAATATACAATGTTTAAAATGAAATACAATAATAAATTAATTGATTTTACGATAAATTTAAATTAATAACAAAAATAAGTAAAAAATTAAATAAATTAAATCAAACCTAACATAATTATACATATATATAAACACTAATACACCATGTACTCGAGGCACTCCGTGCAGGCAACTATGTGACTCGGTTTCCGTCACGATCCGCGCGTAGTACCTCAGTACAGGTGCACTTAGATCATCTGCAACTATCTACCGTATGCTGTTGTCACTCCCCTGATTCTGTCCATCAGCGATGCTACTTTTTGACATTGACTTTGATGCAATCACATTAAATTAAATACATTTTGCTGAACAATAATTGTCGAAACAAGTAATAATTTTGAATTTTAAAGTGTCGATATGTCTAAACACTTCATTTATAAAAAGAGTCGCCGCTTCTTCGGTATAAGTAAAAGCTCTGTATGAAAACAACATTATAAGACACGAAATAACATTCCAATTTCTTTAACAAACAATTCTTATTAGAAACAGTTTTGTTAATTTATATTTGAAGTAATTACGTTGCTTCGGAGGCACGATGTGGTTCAGAAACTAATATGTTTCCGTTGTCAAATTTTCAGATAATTTAAAAGGTTTTGTGGTGTTTATTTTAATTGATGACGCTTTGTTTATTAGTGGCTTTACACGTGTGCGACAGAGACAGGCAATTGTTGGGAAGTGGTCGTTAGTGTTGTAAATGTCTCATACATTGCGATTTTTTTGTCGCGATAATATATGACGGAATATGTATGTATGTATTGATTGAAAAATTTCGTTCGTGTGAATGACATCAGAATACATATGTCTTTCGTTACTAAGGGACCGTTAATTCGTATGATGCTTCGTCCTTATCTCTAGGTCGTCGTGCTGAAAAATAAATTAAATAATAAAGTATTAAAATTTCTAATTTCTGAACACGTATTTGGTTATTGTTTTTTTATTATTATGAAAATATCTATTTAGTAAAATAGAAATGCACCTTTGCAACGTAGTGATTTGTTATAAGCGACAATAAGTCTTCGCAAAATCGTGACTATCGCACATCTAAACAGAGCCTAAATTTGTTGTGTAATATTGTATGGTGTGAAATAATATTTACATAATGCGATAAAGAGTTAGATGCGCTCGGTCTTTTATTGGTTGTCGTTAATATAACTAAATTTATAGCTCAAATTACTCCCAAGTTTTGATTGGAATTCGGTCAGTTGGTACCAAGTAGGTGGAGAGTACAAGCTCATTTATACTGACTGTGATGTCAAACGTTGGGTATGTGTAAGATAATATTTGGTTGTAGACGAATATATTAAAAATTAGTAATAGGAATACGTTATAACGGAAGCGGTTATAGTAGAATGTTCCGATAGGCGATTGAAAAAGTTATGCTACAGTAAGCGCGGTTGGTAGGTGGATGGGTGACCGTGGCATAAAATTCATGAGCGGTTCCGTGTTTCGGAGGGCACGAAAGCCATCGACTTGTTATTTTATAGTAGTTTTGTTATGAAGACCTTCGGCTTGGCTTAAGAATTTGCGTCTATGGATTGGTCACTGTCACTTCTGCCAATCGGCATTGTAGTGTAGTGGAGTATGCTTTAGGCCTTCTCAAATAAGTTGAGATGATATGGTGACGTCACAAGAAACCTGAATCACGCTATCGGAGTTTTCTGACGTACGTACGCTCTCATATGTACAAATTCCGATTAACAACTGTTGGAGCTCGACCGCTCCCGAGGCTCCTTTGCTAAAAAGGAAAGATCTGTCTTGATTATACTCACCATAATTCTAAGTATTTTATATATTTAAACTTATTATTCATTGTACACTCCGCAGGAAAGTTACATTATAAGTAAGCACAATAAAATAGGGGTTTTGTACACTTCCAAGCGATTTCTTCCAAACACCCGATCAAAAACATGGCAGGAAAACAAGTATTGCCTAATATGGGTTAGTTAAAAAAAATGTAAATATTTATTGCGGATTGGGAAATGCTATATTTTTCGGCATCATTCATACTTTATAATATGTGGAATATTATTCATAATTTTTTGGCAATTTCTTTGACACATTAAACACGACTGCTCTAAGCGAATGCCATTGGGAGACTAAATAATAAGTACCAGAAATAAGGTAGTTTGTCGGGAAACATTTTGGCGAACTTTTAGCATATCTATGTTTAGTATCGTTGGGACTATGTAAACCACCAGACAATGGGTTTTGGCTAGGACCACTGTTGGCATAGTGCCGAATTACCTTAAAATTAATTAGCCTGTTATAGGAACATTATTGTACGGGAGAGAAAAGTTAATATTTAGAACTTCTTTCGCTATTTCTTCTCCTTTTTACAATCGCATCTTTCTGAAACAGTAGATTCCAAACAATTACGTAGTAGTATACTGAAAATATGTACTAGTAATATGTCAATGATTATATTTTGACTTTTACGTAGTTGAACTCGGATTTTAGAATACACTTTAGAAAATAAAGTTATATCTGATTGTTTATAATAATAATAACGTAACTCACATCGCGAACTCTTTAATAGAGTTTATAGCGTTTAAAAATAATTTAATTTTTTTTACATAATACCAACTCAATTATGTAATAAAAACGACAAGGCCTTATGCTATTTTAAGGGATTTCTGTGTTTGTGGAATTTAGGTGTTAGGAAATGATAATAATATTTAACGCAAGTTTTGTACTGCAAGATACTTAAAGTGGTGATAGCCTAGTGGTTAAGAATTCGGCCTTCTACTCGGCGAGGTCCGGGTTCGAATCCCAGGGCGCGTACTTCTGACTTTTTGGGGTTTTAAGCGCTTTAAGCATTTAAATGCTTCGTTATAAAGGCGAAGGAAAACATCGTGAGGAAATCTGCATGCCGGGGAGTTTGCAAAACTCAAAGGTGTGTGAAGTCTGCCAATCCGCACATAGCCAGCGTGGTGGACTATGGCCTTAACTTTCTTATTCAGAGAAGAGACCCGTGCTCAATAGTGGGCCACGATGGGTTGAGATAATGATGTCAACAATGTTGTACTGCAATAGGAATTGTAAACATTTGAGTTCTATGTAAGCGTCTTAGATTGCGTAGTATGCACTGAAGTAAATAAATTAACATGATAGGCCGGTTGTTCTAGGGGTTAGTGAACCTGTATACTACACCGGAGGTCGTGGGTTCGATTTCCACCAAGTTCAAACTTTTCTGTAATGAGCAGGAATGTTTGTTCGGTGTATCTGGGCGTATAATAGAAATATCTATTTAAGTATGTATTTAAAAGTATATGTATATTTATCAGTTGTCTGATCACCATTGTACAAGCTAACGCTTAATTTGAGGTCAGATGGCCGTGTGTGAGTTGTCCAAAGATATTATTATTATTACCAAAACCCATTAAAAATTAATAATCGCTCTTATTATATTTTGAGTAGTATATAATCTAAGATTAAATATTTCATAATACTCCTTTATTTATTAATATTTCATTATATTACTAATATGATCCTACTAACATTATTGGTGGTAGTTTGTGAAGATATTTTGACGTTTTGTCTTTCCTTACACGCTAACCGTTAAACAGATTAGGATGAAACTTAGCATTCAGATAGGTCACATTAATAAACATAATTTCGTAATATTCCGGTTGTAGCATCCCTTGGGATGATATGTGTGTAAATATGTTTGGAAGTTTCAGTATACATAAGTTTAACTCCAAGTATAACACTGCGTACTTTTACTCAATGCATGACCAAGGCGAAGCCGCGGGCAGACGCTAGTACACTATAAACTTTCACTGGCTACGATTCCTGGAGTCCACTTAGGTATTATAACCCAATAATGTCAAGTAATTATATTATAACGGTAGGTCTTGGGATCAGCTTTGATCGCAACGACCTTTGATTCGACTTAACCCTCAACTACTCAACTAACACACAACACGTTCACTCAATCACATTCCCCCTTATAAGTTAGTCACACACAAAAATATCATTACAAATACTCATGATGTAAAAATTTACTCAAACAAGGATTCGAATCAACCAACGCGATACATAAGACTAGAATCGAATAAAAATAATACAACCAAAACATCGGACGATCGTAAACCAGGCTTTTAATCCAAAATTGATCAGACATAAAACTAGACGTGATTAGAGAAAGAATATTTTCTTATTACAATCATTCGTTCATTAGATTACAATGTTATGTTACGCCTCATTTGGTATTTATTTTGAGGTCGGTATTTATTGAACACTCCGGCTCCCACGAATCATCGTCTTATTTGATTTCTAAGGAATCTTGCCTCAAAACCGTGAACCTGTGCTTGTAATAAAATCGACTTTATAACTGTGACGTTGAGTAGCTTGTAAATCGAATATCATTTCGATACATCGACTTTAAAAGCTTTCGGCTATAATTGCTTTAGAAAACTGTGATTTTTAGCATGAATTAATTAAAATAATAATTGCTTAAATATATTAGTTTAATGGTTGAATTACGTCAACTTATCTGTTTTTTCTTAATTCAATTATTCAACAATAGGACACTAAAATAGGAACATATTTTTTCTAAATAAGTACATACTTATGCTATATTTTTCAATAACCCCTTTTTGAAAATATTTGGTATTAAAAATCAATTTCATAATTATTTCAAAAAGTTTCTAGCATCGTTTAATATAAAAAAATAGTCTATTTTTCCATTCAGCCTTATTTATTTACAACACACAAATTCTTTAAAAATATTTTTGACATTTCATATCTTTTAAACTCCACGCGTTAGTTTTATTTTAAAAAAAAATTAAAAGTCAACAGATTGCACGTGTAATGCTAATGATGAAAGCTTGTGCTGAAAACGAATACAGCTAAGGAATCCTAATTTAAACCCAAGGGTTTTGTGCCATGGTGTTGTAGTGGTGTTGGTCATAATTTTCCAACCATCATATGTTGTTATATGGAATACTTTTTACGCCTTGTGTCGAATCTACGGATCGTTAGCAATCGACACGGTCCGATGTTGTAAGAACTGTGACTAGTGGGTCCGGCACACGTTATGATTTTTAAAAACTTTCTAAAATTGTGCCTTACTCGTATAATGGTGTGTTAGGGAAAAAAATTGTGATCATTATCAGACCTCAATAGTCGCACAAAGTATACAAGAAAAAAAGAATATTAAAAAAAATATATATTTTTAAAAATATTTTCTTTTAATCTAAAACCAGAAACATAATATCTGGATACTATAAATATTTTAGTGTAAGTTGAAACTAAAAATAATGTTATTTAACTAGCTATATGTATAATTTTTGTGCATAAATAAAAGTGTGGCTAAGTCTATGGGCTTTTGCACCAAAGCAGTTTTAAATGAGAAATGTTTGTCTTTATTATTCTGTTTAAAGTTACTAATTCGTTTTTTTTTTTCGATAAATTTCCCGTTTTTCTCTCACAAGGTATACTGTCGTCACATCGCATACGTATATAAATATATATTTTTAAAAATCTCTTTTTCAAATATGCGATATTTTCGCCGGAGTTGCTAATGTGAATATTCTGTCAGTTATTGGTAAGTGCACTCGAAATTAAAATGCCAAGTATTTATTGTGTCGATGAGAACGAATGGAGAGCGATATTTTATCGTTTCAATGTTTTGTTTTGGCTCCGTGCCTAAAAATGTCACATTCCTACCTCGAGAAGGTATTCTCCAGATATGCAGTTTTCGTGAGAAAACAATGCTGAGGCCCCAAGACATAATGACTATTAAAATAGGTCTATTTATTTGTTAATAAATTTGTAAATACACTTACTAAGATTTAGATACATGAAACTTAAAAATAGCATAAACTGACCAATCATAACGCTTTGTTTTCAAACTTTCGTATCTCTTACTGCCTTAACACTTTGACTGCAATGTGTGTGTAAAAAAATAATAAATCAGGCATCTAATGGGTTATATCTTAGGGTGCAGTATATCCAGGATAGCCTAATCAAATCCAAAATCCCCCCGTGTAGGTAATCAAAACTTCCGTCACGGCATAATTTCGTATACGAGCCCATCGGTTCGCGTGTGCCCGCAGACGGACATAAGACACGCGTGTTAACTATTACATAGCAATAAAACTAATTGGAACGATACATTGGACCGATGTAGAGTAACTAACCATTTAATGTTACCATTGACCATCGAACGGGTTATGGTAGAAGTCAACGTTTTAAAATTCATAGTTCTGGAATGATATATTAAAATTAAATTCTTCTTTCTTCGCGTCTTATCGTTGTGCTTTTTCAACTACTGTCGACAAAATCTTCTGTGTTATCAGATATGCATATGTAGCATAATGTTTGGCGTGAACGATAACAGAAAAGACACTTGTCTGAATGGTCTGAAGCGGTATATTGTTGGTTTGCGTGAGGTTTAGTGGCATTATTGTCCACGGCTGCTTCAACAATGTATTTTCTCTTTATTTATTTTCCCCGCGCGTGCATCTTTAACTTCCTTCTTGGTCGGCAACGCGTTGGTAACATCAGTAAATAGAGTGAAATAAGAAAGTAAAAATGACCTAAGCCAGCAGTGATATCAGCCATATTTACGTTAGGAATTATTATTAACAAGGAAAATTTTAGTCTATGTAATTTGTCTCTCAGTTAAAGGCTGTTTTTTAATTATAATTTATTTGCTTCTTAGACAGGCAATAATATTAAATTTTAAGCACGTAGATCTATTAGTTACCATCATCCATATCACAGTCAAATGTATTACACCAAACGTGTTTGAAATACTAACATCTATAAATTATATCGGCAGATAGATAATAATAACACGATATAAATTTGAAAAAATTACGTAAAATAACATACATATATACAGATCTTCCTAGTTAAAAATCAGCATGCGCAATGCCGTCAGCAATAATTAATCATTATATTTTAAATACAGTATCATCCTTTTATTTCGGCCTCCGTAAAAGTGAACGTATCCTATTTACATATATTATATTTACGTAATTTATAGAATTGTATAAAGTCTTAGATAAAGAGGTCGCGTGTAATATATTATACAGCCGCGGGGCAGGCTTCTGATTGATTAGACCTAACATCTCTAATTAGGATCTTCTTTGTGTTGGCCGACCGGAGGGTTATAATACACTCGACTTGGATTGGTCACTGTTTTTATAATAAATTCGGATGATTTTATTCTGTACCATTTGAGCAGTTCTTCAAAATATATAGATAAAAGAATGTAATAAAAGTTCGTCAATGTAATAAAAGTACACATATTCAATTCAAATCATAAGTTTGGGGGTATTTTTGGGACAATTAATTAACTCTATTAACGAGTTTTCTTGTATTTGGCGTTGTTATTATATATGTAAGCAACGCATAATATAATGTACCAGGAACTAGATTTTAACTTGCTAAATAGACTAAATAATGAACAAAAGGAATATGGCTATAGTGTATTACTGATTAGACTACAATATTAAGTACAACTTGTAGCAAAGAAATTTCAATCAAATTTATCAAAAAAAAAATGACATCGATCGGACATATGGTTCATGAGTTGATGCGTAGCAATGCGTGCCGGGTACAGTTAGTTTATTATAAATCAGAAATTGCCCTTGCTTCGCTTCGGAAGAAGAGTTGTCAACTGATTTTACGTTGCCATACTAATTTTAACCTTATACGCCACGGGAACAAAGCAGTTTCCTAGGATAAAAAGCATTCTATAGCCATTGTCCTTACATATGCCACAAACATGCTAAATTTCATATAAATTGGTCCATTGGTTTCCAAGTTGCCGTACTAATTTCAACCTGTTATCCTGCGGGAACAAAGCCATTAGCTGGGATAAAACATATCCTATAACCATTCTCGGGTTTTGAACTACAACTATGCCAAGCTTCATCTAAATCTGTCCAGTGGTTTTTGCGTGAAGCTCGAACAGACCGACAGATAGACAATAAATCCAAACAAAATGTTTTTATCTCTATATCGATCGATCAGAATTTTCAAAAAATACTTAATATACAGAATTGACCTCGTTACAGTTTTATTATTAATACAAATATATTTTAAGTGGATATTGAGTTTTTCACACTACAAATTATCAAGTAAAAATTTTCGAACAATAGCCAGCCCTATTATTGTAGTACCCTATACTTTGTACCAAATATAAAACGTATCAAAATTCAATACGTCCTACATAGAATCGAAGAAAATACATATTTATCATTTAATAAGGTACAGCAAGACTACATTCGATTTCTTTTATTAAAAATGATATTTTTTAGCATTGTGACATCATGCTTATTAATCTGCGGAAGAAATCTTGAATCGTAGGTGTACAATGAAATTAATGGTTAGTGTTTAGATTAAATATATTATATTATTAATTATATGTTACCCATGTGTTATGACGTTTGCTCAAGGTGGGCTGTTTCGTGAAAAGTTTGACAGTAGGTATATATGTATTTAGTTGTGTTTGTGTTACAAATTACAGATCGAATTAACACCGAGTTTAATACATATTAATAAGACAGTGGTGATTGCCTATTGGTTAAGAATTCCGCCTCCTACTCAGGGGGTCCGGGTTCGAGTCCCAGGGCGTGCACTTCTGACTTTTCGGAGTTATGTGCGTTTTAAGCATTTAAATGTCACTCGCTGTAACGGTCAAGGAAAACGTCGTGAGGAAACCTGCATGCCAGGGAGTTTGCAAAACTCAAAAGTGTGTGAAGTCTGCCAATCCTCGCTTGGCCAGCGTGGTGTACTATGGCCTTAACCTTCTCATTCAGGGAAGAGACCCGTGCGCAATAGTGGACCTTGATGGGTGGACAACATGATGATGAATAAGAAAACTGTATTGCGGTCGCGCGCTGGGTTATGCTCCAGGGACAGGTCGACAACCTTTTCTTTTATGAGGGCCACAAATGTTATAAGGATAGGTGCCGGGCCATATTTTATGTGTCGTCGTCCTCATCACAAGAAACGCTAAGTTACGTCTTGTAAATCGGGACTGCGGTGCGGCCCGTGGGCCGTGGGTTGCCGACCCGTGATCTAAGCCTCAGTACGCACCGTAATAACTGCGTATAATGTTCATTTCTAATTAAACAAGATTTTGTTTTTTGGTGAAAACTAATAATTTTTACTTACATTATTTCTTTTTTTTCCATCGATATATAATTATTGTGGCTGGAGACAAACTGTGTTTTTCGAGGTTACTGATCTCTGAGATTCAAGAAAACTCATACTATTTACGTACACTGGAAATAATAAACTTTTCATTTCCCTTTTAACGAAGAAACTCACTGTCAAAGGAAGCAGTATTTAGATTCGTGTAGGTAATTATTTACATACAACATGTTAGTACCAGGGGATTAGAAATTGAAGAGAGATTAAGGTACGGTATAAATCAGTTGAGATCAACCTTTTTATTTGTGGGTCGTACATTTAAAAAATGTTTAGGCATGTTTTCAGTGTACGTTTTCAATCCTGTTGTTTGGAAAGGTGTTTCATTGTTTGCGAGAAGAAATGTCGAATTCGAATGTTGAGATGACGAAATAATTAAAATTGCCGATTACACTTTAGGAAATGTTATTTTAAATTTTATAAATACAGTATTATTACCTTGCAGGAGATTTATACTCCAAAGAATATTTAATATGTAAAATAGCAATAGTATATTGGTCAGGATATCAAAAATATTATACATATCAACTACCGACAATAAAATTAATAACATTGAAACTGCTGGCCCCGAAAAAGGTTATTATAAATAATAGTTTTATTTAACAGTTGTATAATTTATGTATAAAAAAAATATTTGATAAATTATAATTTTACCCTCTTAAAATTATTGTGAATTATTAACTTAATGAAAATAAATTAATAATAACTATTTGTTTATTACAGACGATTAAAATTATGATAATATAAAAATTTGCATACTTATACAGTATATATTATACAGTGTTCATAAATTATTAACATATTGTTGAAAGTCCTTCCTATACCTTGGTGACCGTCTGTCCGTATGTTATTGACTCTATCTCTTAAACCTAACTGAGGGCAATTATATGTATTTTTTAATGTTTTAACGTATTGGAACCTATAATATTTATTATACGATAGGTTAAGTAAAACCGGAGTTCCGTTTAATCTATACTAATATTATAAAGAGGAAAAATTTGATTGTTTGTTTGTTTGAATCGAGGAGGCTTCGAAACTACTGGAGCGATTTAAAACCTTTTACCATTAGATTCCTACATTATCCCTGAGAATTATAGGCTAGAAAAAATAGGGATCCCCGTGAAAATTTCGACAGTGTAACCCAACATGGGAAAATGTACCAAAAAATCCTTATATCGCGTATGCTGCTGAAATGATCGATAATAGAGCAATTTGATGTACTACAGTTTTATAGAGGATATCAATATCTACAAATAAATCCGTGATA
>DWJZ01009259.1:0-10816 GCA_018249125.1 Asbolis capucinus
TCCCACCCCTCGTCTGGTGATATTAATGTTATGTGGACAAAGAACATATATAATTGAAGTATTCAAAATTGAATACTACTTCCCTTTCATTTGCATCTATATTCTGTATGATACATATTATTTAATTTTGCTTATGATTTTTAAAAATCAATGTGAACGATCAAATTTCTAAATAATTATATTAATAATATTAGGATTTTTTTTATACAGCACCAAAAGTATTTACTGGTAAAAGTACTACAAGGACATACACAAAATTGCATACTTAGAATACTATGTTGTCATGCTAGCGATCAAAATGACTTAAATATAAACCTATTCATATTATATTTTTGACTGCACATGTTTATGTGTAGTCTTAGTTAGTTACAGTTAAAAATAACTTTGGTTTAAAATAACATCAAATTGATAAAATCAACCATTTACCTAATAAATGCAACAAATTAAATAATTATAAAATACGTTTTTTTAAATTGATAATTAATGTAAGTAATTTGACAACAAATTTTCTCATGTATTATGTAGTTTATGAAAAAGACCCAACACTATATTCAGACAAAATATTGGTTACTATATGAGTACCTTTACGTTAACACATCCTTTACTAAGGGGCGATTTAAGTTACCATAAGCAACACTGAGTACAGTATTGCTGACTTCCAAATTCAAAACATTTTTTGTTGGACCTTTTTCATTTAACAACCAATTATTATCATAACTATATACGGTAACTATAATAAAATAAATAGTCATAGCCTCTTATTTTAAATTTATATTATACAGAAATAATATAGGAACCCTATAATATAATACTTTTTTATATTTTGGTATATATATATTTTTAAAATTAATTATTGCAACAATTTATTTCACTAACTTTTATTGAATCGTCAGTATACACTCCGATGCAGAATCAAGCCACCTTGCTTATTAAGTTTAAGACATTATTAAAATAAAGTAATAGCCATTTATATACTTAATAAGTATTGAAAATTGTTCGCCATCTTTGGTTTTTTAATAAAAAAAGCTAAGCGGCTTGATTCAAATATCTTATATACTTTAATTTCATGTTACATTATTATCTTTCATAAAGTCATCAATTTTAATTCTTATCAAGTGTAATGGTACATTAAAGTTTGCTAAGAATGTTTCAAATGATTTTATATCATTTTCTACTTCCAAAGATTTCGTGATCTGGTGAAACGTTGGTGACATCTTGCAGATGAACTGAAAAATATTGATTTAATAAGGATAAATAATTAACCATCACAATATCCCTCTTTTTAATAGAGAGAACGAATGAATATATTTTTAATTAAGACTAAAAAGTTAGTCAAAATATTTTCATTTCTTCGAGTCTAAAACACTTGTCAATAATTTCCCTATTCTTATGTCGCCCATCCCTTGATAGAGACAATATATTGACGACGGAAAACAATAAGGGCATAACTCTTTAAAGCGTAAGTGACTAACTCACCTCTGGAAAGAGCGGGTAAAAGAAAGACAGCAGTGAAGCAATATGGACAACGGAAAATAATAAGGGCGTAAGTCTTTTAAGCGTAAGTGATTAACTCATTTCTGGAGACATGTAGAAGAGCTGGTGAAACAAAGAAAGTAGGGAAGCAATATCGACGACGGAAAATAACAAGGGCATAACTCTTTACAGTAACTGAGTAGAGTATGAGAAATGCTCTTATACGGAAACAATTGGCGCAAAAATCTTACTAATTACTCTGAAGAGTACACCTTGATTGCTATCCATGGTCCATTGGTTCCCTGCTTTCTTTGTTTCACTCCCTCTTATACATGCCGCTAGAAGTTTGTCAAGTACTTCCTTCCTGGCTGGCAATTTCCACAGGCAACAGCGATTCAATACCATCAATTGCCAAATCTGTCCATTCGCCAACAGGTAATTGGTGCAATAAATCAACTGCTTTAAGTTTCGAAACAAGGAAGTACTCATTAATTTTTGCCACAAGAGATCACTCATATTTCTGCCAGTAGCACCATATGTTACTTAAAATTTATCGACCCATGCCAGCCACTGGGCTATAAACAATTCTTGAGATTGCACCTTAGTACAATGGGCAATTATGTTGTGATCATTTAAATCATGCGAAATCACCTGATGATTACTGATGACTTCCCTAAATTATCATCTACTCATGTAATAAAACACTTAGAGAAAGATACAGGAACTAACCGTAAAAAGTTGTTGCGTGATCCAATTATGATATTTTTTCACAGACCCTTCATAGGCTACAGTAAACACATCCTTCATATTTACATCGTCATTAGCATTTTGAAGACAGGAAAGAATCTCTTGGAAGATAAGTTCAAAAAAATGTAATGCCCTGGAATGTAAAAAAGATGAATTCTTAAGTTACTCAAAAAAATCTAATTAATTGTATCATGGAGGTATTTTCAGTACACTTATGAATGTCAAATATATTCATTGTGCCATAATAAAGAAAAGAAACAATTTTTGAATAAATTTTGTGGTATAGATTGAGATAAACTTCTGATAGAAATTACATGAAACTGAATGACCTACTTAAATACTACCTAAATACTATAGCACATATTTATCTGTCTTGATAACTGGTCCTCAATCTTCATTAAAATGATAATACTGGAATTTTATAGTTATCCACATTTTTAATCACAGTTTACTCATAATATTTCATCTATGAGCACGCTCATGACATAAATTAAAATAGTGATCTAATAGTCAAGCCGTCATTTACTGATTTTAAAATACAATATTTACTTTTACAAGGGTTGACGTGTAGCATGTTATAATACTATCCAAAATTACCTGTTTAGCCACATAACACTATCAGTTCCAATACGTTCTCCTCTTGCTCTTTCTTCAAGCATTAATTCTAACAAGCATGACCCCTCGGTATATTTGAAATACTTTTTGATTTTCTGAAACAATACATGCACAAAATAAACATGTATCAAATAAATGTACAAGCATTCAATATATACTGGATATTGAATAAACATACAACCTAGTAATATCTATTCCTATTATTCTTATGCTGATACTTACATCTATATTTCCTTGCATATCATATTTGACAGGTGCAAATACTTTACCAAGGTGTTCTGAAAAATAAGAGGTCAAATGAAACAGAAGGTAGATATATTAGGATGGTAAGGCATCAAACTATTATCTCAATACATACCAACTAATGCAAGTAGATCTGCCGCTGCGTTGAGGAAATTTAAAACATCTATTCTTCCATTGATGATGGAGGGGAAGAAATTTATATTTGAAAGTACAAATCGTTTTATATTCGTTGGTGTTGATGTGCTCTCCATTTCATTAATATAATATTCAATTCATTAGGTCACACGATTATATACACAATACAAATGGTATAAATGCAGCAGGGCAGCTATATTTACAAGCATACAAATTTTGGTAGTATCGCGTTTCTTATCAGGCAAAATAATCAGCTTATTCCACACTAAGACATGACGTACACACGATAACATTATCTTTAAAGGCTCCAAGTGAAACTTTTAGCTGTTACATACTATTTTAGGCACGGATCAGTTAAATTTCTATGTACTTTTTAATACTGGACTATCGTGCTGTGCGAGTTCGAACAGTTTTCAAGTTTTAAACGATCTAAGAGGACGCACTGTTTATACAATATTTCGCTGTACTGCCGAAAGGCATAACGACTTAGAAATGAATTAACTTGCACTCGTTTAGGTAAAAAGAAATTGACTTTTCTGTTCTTTTCAAATTAATCTTGATTAAAAATATTAAAAGAAAATAAACATACAAAAAACAAAATATCAGTGTCAGTTGTCACTTGACAGTTCTGTCCGTGCCAGCACGGTACCAGCATTATGTCATTTGTAGTTTTAGTGGACACGACTAATTTCATACTTTTTAGTGCTTTTCGTCTACACCTTGGTTTGCTTGGATTCTTATTTATTTGCCAAAATTAGAGCAGCGAGCCAATAAATAATTTACTGCTTTAAATATAAACCGTACGTATATTAAAATTATTTTGCTCTTAAATATGTAATTATTATAACCAATTATCGTTAAGTAATTTATTGATTAAATGTACGACGATACAAAATAGATTTTTTTTAATTTAGAAATATTTTCTTCGATAGGCACTTACAATGTAATAAATGTTTTCAAAATATAATGTTTGCTAGCTCACTCAGTGATATTAAAAGAAATCATTTACTTTATTTAAATTAAAGTATTTTCATTATTTAGTGTTATTTACATGCATATGACTTTTACATAGGTCGACGCACCTACAGGCTATTTTTAGCTACCTACTCTCAGACATGTACCTATTTAATTTTTTGTATTTATATATGTTGTGTACCTACTCTGTTCGTACAATGAAAAGTTGTTGTCAAATAATTTTCGGAGGGAATTTATTTTCTTATAATATACGGGTATGAATAAAAAATTCTACAGGTTCAATTAATGAGCTTCATCAACTGTCTATATGGTTTAGTGGTAGAGAATTTATTATTATTTAGTACTTTCACAAAAGTTTCTAAATTATTGATTTTTTTTATAAGAATATACATTTTATAAGAAATAATAAATTAAACAGTTAACTAATTTTATTATTATTTAAGTTTTTTTTATATTATTACGATAAGTAGATTCAATCAATACGTTAATGAGAAGTATCTAGTTTCAATTTTGCTCATCACTGGCTGGTTTCATAGAGTTGCCACTATATTTTAATTAACGTTTGTTAATTAAAACCTAAAGTAGGTACAGCCTTTAGATATTTGTATGCTAAAGCATTACACGAAATTAAATTTATTTAGTTGCTGAAGTAGCTACCATCTAATACGAAACATAAAATGTAACCACGTAATTTTTTTTGTTAAATAAACGTAGCAATAAAGTTATTACGATTTATGAAATCACACGCACAGTTTCTTTTCTGTTTCTATACATACTCTCCTTTAACCTATATTATCTGTACCACATTATTGTCATTCACTTTCATAGTAATTTAATAAGAAAATGTCTGTTTTAATACGTTTCCTAAATCATCTTCCACTACAATTGTTAGCACTTTACTTTTAGGTGAAAACATAAACGGCACTAAGAATCTTTTTTCTGGAAGAGTATTGGTAAATTCATACGAATCCAGAACCATTCCGTTTGATTCATCTCGAACTTCTACAATTCTTATGCCAGCTGTCGATATAATCATCATTTTGTTCTTGTCAAACTTGAGGTATCTTGTAATAGCCTGTCTCTCTCTACCATACTCATTATTAAACCATCGATGGTAAGACAATAGCACAGCACAGTTTCTTGTCCAATAAATAGGATCATTACCATTCATTCTGTTAACATTCTTTTTAGAATCTGATAGTCTGTTGGTAATATTTGAGTACACACTAGATGGCCTCTGGATCGGTGTGATATTTGGACTTCTTCTTATAATATCAGATTTGCTCAGTGACGCAAAATTACCTAACGTTGTTTTACTTCTTGGCCCCAACACTCTTAGAGGTTCTGCAACATTCATTGTTACGCTAATATTACGTTGGAGAGAAACAGTTGAATGCTGTACTGGTTTGCCATTATAATTGTTCATGTTATCTTTGGTCAGCGAAGATCTCCTATCTCCCACCAAGAACACTCTATCAATGTTATCAAAGCCTCTTCCCATTATTCCATCTTTGGTGTGACCGAGGTCGAATGTGTGACCTAGTTCATGGAAAACTGAACCTAAAGTAGTAGCAAAACAAGCTCCTAATGTTCCACGATACCCACTATCGTCCATAAATCTTCGGGTATTTACAGGAGACGAATCTAAAAAATTTGGAATTACATCTTTTACTGAAGTCGGCCAGGTGTATAAGCAGGCAGTCCCAAATAAAGCCAATCCACCACCCCCTAAAGCGGCGTAAGCTTCCGTGAGGTTTACAATTTCATCATGTGTCATAGGCTTATCGATGTCTGTGCCCTTGAATCGAGTGCATGAAATGAACCCTAAAAACTTTCTTTCGTTGCTCCCTAAGTCAGAAAGCATAAGTTCCCTGCCGAAATGAGACCACAAATCCGCTTGTCTCATTTTTCGAGCCTTGTTTACATTTAAGTTACTTCTGAAGACAATACATTCAGGTTTCTTATGGTTAACTTCATGTTCCAATTGAAAGGTTTTTCGACCGACGCCACATTCAAACAGTTTCTCTGCAGTAAGACTTTGTATTAACTTAGCGCCTACAGCTATTCGAGAACAGGCACTGTCGATTGAGCTGTCAACGTCAGGGGGGCTTTGAAAACATCCGTCGTGGCCTTGACAAATGATGTACACGGGAGTGACTCTGAGATTCGTCCTTCTCGGTGTATAATCTAACATCAAAGTTTTACGTTGGTGTGTGTTATACTCTAATACAATTACATTTTCTCCTCTTGTAAGTTCCACTGTCACTTTAAATTCCCTATTGTAAACATTCCATTCTGACTCCCTCTGTACTCCATTGCTGGCTATAATACACTTTATTTTCTCTTCTTTACAATCTCCTGCCGTTATAAACCCTCTGATTATAACAACGGAATAATTCACAGTTTCCCCATTTTGAAAATTTGTTACAAAGATCGAAGAACATTGCTCGTTTTTATTATCTTCGTCCATTCGGTAGTCCATTACCTGAAATATTTATATAAGTTATAACCAGGCTATTCTAGCTCTTATGGTCATTCGACCTTCTCTTTTACTTCCACGATCTAGGCTTACTTTTTGCAATAACGGTGTAACGAGGTTATGCAAAACAACCTCGAAGGAGATAAAACGTTTGCTCTATCGGTCCTATAGCGTATATCTACCTGCAAACGGCTTATTTAAGGCTATGTGCGTTCGCTGTGGCAGAAAAGGTCGTCACAAACAAATAGTTCGGCAGTTAATGACTCACCATGATGCAGTTAACGTGGAGCGAGTGGAGTTACCGCGGTAGGACTGCGGGAGGCGCGGCGGAGCGACTCGAGCCGCGAGCGTGAAACGACATGCCTTCTCGCTTCTCTGATAGACGAGTGTTGGGAATGGTGTAGTGCGCATGCCCGCCGATGCAGACCGACGCGCATCCGTAACGATTGCGCCACTCGCTCAGACTTTCTGTCTCCAAGTCTAGTTAGAGGGAATTTTCAACGATGCAACATGTCGGTAAATGCGGCTTACCGCCCAGCTGGAATTTGTATTCATGAGTTTGCCTTGGAAGTTTATCGGTCTATCCTTTTACCTACAGGGACCGTTCCTTGACGTCCACGCAAATTCAAGGCATTATTGTATTTTGAATAGTAGGTAAGATATTTTTTGTTATTAGAGCTGAATAATAAGCGGCTTCCGTTCTTCCTTCTAATTTCTGAGGCCTCTGGTAATAAGGATTAGGAACAGAGCCTTATCAATAAGTACGATCCGCCATGATTGGTACATTCCGATGCAGATAGTTTAAATGGCATTAACTTATAATATGTTAAAAAATGAAAAACAATGGTATGACATTAAGTAAAAGCTCATATCATGAATGAAAAAAGGTGTTTTTTTACTTATTATAACTTAGTGTTTTTTTTAGTTATGGTAAACATCGCATTTACATGTATGGCCTAGATTTGAAGCAATAATCAGATATTTTATTTCGTCACAAAGTTCTTTTTTGTAACGTTTATTGAAGATTTAAGTATTTAAAATAACAAAATTTTTAATGTGAAAACAAGTCGATATATAATACGTATAGATGATTTTTATAATACAAGTATTTGCCCTTTACTTCGCTCGCATGGTAGGTACGTTGGCTTATAATGTGTTATTCCAGGCTGTAATCTATCTCTGTGCCAAATTTTATCTAGATCGGTTAAGTTTTTTTTTGAATGAAGGAGTAAAAAAGTGTGGTCACATTTATAATATTAGTAGAATTGTTTTAATAGAGTTTATAACATATTTGATAGATATTCGGAGAGTTGGTTTAAAGGCCTACGATTTTGACCTCAAACATCAGACTCGATGACTACTTGAGCGGGCCTTGGATCTAACCAAGTCTTACGAATTGCTTCTTTGTTTGATTTTTCCGCTGATTGCATAAAATATTACAATATAATTTCGTTATTTTATGTTATAATTAAAGAATAGATGATAAAAGTTACTCTCTATGGGTTTATTACTCGCACATATAAAATTCACACACACACATATATATATTATATTTAAAATATTCACTAAAATATTAATTAAGATTTACCAAATAACTTCTCTAAATTACCTACGTAAAATGAATTAATTTTAATTTAATTTATTAATAATTGAATTCTTGCGTAATGAAAAATAAATAGACATTTTTGGTAGATCATATAATTCTACTTATGATGCGATTAAAAATAATTTTTATTCTCTTCGCCGAAGCGTTATTTACTAGGTAAAAATAACAAGCCACATTAAATTACGCAGGATCTTAATTACACCAATAATTAATTAAAGACTTTTCTGATTTTGTACGTGAAGCAATATCTGGACTCTGGTCTTAAGGAATCTTTCCTGTTATTTAATGTAATTTTTATGAGGTAAAGAACCAGGGATACCTATATGAAAACGTCTAAAATTGTCTGATATTCTATTTAACAAGATTTGATTAAAATCTTACTTATTAACTTACCCTAACCATTATTCCCTTCAACTCCATCCCTTAATATAAAAAAAATCACATACAAACGAAATGAATAACGTAAAAGACAACAAACAATTTGTTATTGGATCTTAAAATTGCAATTTTAAGAAACAAAACACGTTACAATATAGCGCCTGATAATAAATGGCCGCCACAAACTTACAAAAGACTATATGCTGTGTGTCTCACGAAGGAGTTGTTTAATGCATGATGCATTTCTACTGTAGTATCGATTTGGAATACCCCGTATAAGTGTTTGGACTTAGAAGACTAAAGGTTATTAACCCCGGCTCTTTTGTCTTCGGCTTCGCAGTGTTTTATGTGTCTAGGAAATAAGATTAGACTGCACATATTGCGGAATCTGGCGGTAGAGTTAGGTAGCTACTGAACTGAAATAAATATAAGAAATGGGAGGAAAGGTGGAAGAATCTCTTTTATAGGCATTGGCAAAAGCTTTAAGTACATTATTGAAGCGCTCTTAGCTCGGCGGCTTGCGTCAATATAAATATTTGAGTGAATTAATCCAAAGCGGGCGCAGTCAGAAAGTTGATAGATAAGTAACAGAGATTCTTGAAAACCTCTTTTTCGGAGGGCAAGTATAGAAGCTGGTCCTTGTTAGCAGTCGTTAAGATATGTTGGAAGATTTTGTTAGGCATAAAAAATCTGTCACTTTGGCCATTAACCTGTCTCCCAAACCACCCTGAATCAACGCGGTGGTAGTTTAGCCCTTATATAGAAAGACTTGTGCACATTTGTGGACTATTAATGTGTTAAACAAGTTGTACAGGCCAGGAGACACATTCCTGACGCTGATAATCCCGGGCGGGAGAACGAGCTCAATAGTGACTCTTATGGGTTGAAATGAAGAACTGGTTGAAGCCGTACAAGAGATAGATCAAATAATACCAAACTTGATAGGCCTGTTAAAGGGATAATATGGTGACATAGACATTATATATCTAACATAACATATTTGACATAGGAAAAGTGTTTGTAGGAACCAATTTCGAAATAATATTTCGTTAATTAACTCACACCAATAGTACTCAAGAATCAGATTTTTGCAATGAACAAACATTTTACTTTATATTAATTAATTAACTTGTTAATTAAACATCCATCCATCGATGTATATATCCATCCATCTTCACAAACTCTCGCATTTATAATGTTAGTAATAAGGATGTAGCTATTTAATATAAAGATATTTCTCAATTACTAGGAACATATTGATCGCGCCATTACAATGTAAACTGTCTTCCACGTCGCCCATCAGATTAATATGCACCGAGTCAAGTCAGTGTCAGTGTTTATGTATGATGTTGTGTCTATATACTCGTAGTTAGTTCTTTCCTAGTAGCTGCCCTCATATCGTTTCAAATCAAATCAAGATTGATTTATTCTTATAGACACTTGCATGTACTTACGAATATATACTTGATGCCACTTGGTTTTATGTCTCTAACCCACTCACTGAACACGAGTCTCTTCTCATATTGAGAAGGCCTAGAGCAGGGGTTAGCTACCTTTTAAATGGAAGGGTCAATTTTAAATTAGAGTTTTGGAGGGCCACGCATTGATTAGCATTATTTCTACAGAATCAAAACCACTTAACGTTTTAAAGTTACTATGTACAATTTTTATATATTTGCTCAATTTTTGTATCATAATGTTTTTTTATGTTGTATTATTTTATGTTTTGACACAGTGTTTGGCCTTCTAAGGTTCACGCTGTTCCAATGAGGATTGGTGGAGGGGTTAATGGCCAATCCGGAAGCTTTTTTGCCATCCGAAGGCCTCCGACATGGTTTAACAATTGCTATTATCACAACCGCGTCCGACGGCTTTACGTGCCCTCTGAAACACGGAAACGTTCATGAAATTTTTGCCACTGGCGGTCACCCATCCTCGTACCGACCGCGCCCGCTGTCGCTTAACTTATTCGATCGGTTCCAATCGAAACAAACCTCCGGGCTATCAACAAATGCTTACGAACGTATTTTTTTTAGTTAAAAATAATGCTAATAATAATAGAATTAAAAAGATACGACGAAAGAAATACCTTAACACACCTTTTAAATAAACATACCTACGTTTATTACAAAGTTTAATCTTTTTTGGTAAAACACAGGGCCGTT
>DWJZ01009260.1:0-10816 GCA_018249125.1 Asbolis capucinus
TATATTAAACAAGCTAGCCGTTAACTACGGATCCGCCCGCATGGTCTACAATGAATAAAGTGAAAGAAAAATTATTAGGCATTTTTTAACACAAAAGTATTTATAGCGGCCAAAATATAAAAGGTAGACATATGCTGACACTGACTTCTATGTAGGGAATTTTACGCTCTACAATTTTCCTATACGTTCTTCCGTATCTCTTTGTCATTTCGTATCTCTTACCGTTGAAGCAGGGTTCTCAAAAAACGCTTTTATTCGACTACATTTTTTTTCAAATTCGCTTGTAAGAAAAATCCTTTTTATTTTCCGGGATATGTAGCCTATGTTTCTTCTAAGATTCCATAGAACATATTGGCGAAAGATTTTGTTACAGTCGTTTTAGAGCCTTTTCGATGCAAACAAACAAAAAAATATTTCCTCTTTATAATATAAATTACATTCATCGAACCGATTCAATCGATATTAACTAATCGAGAACTAGTTAAATCAACACCTAACTATTTCGAGCGTTCTGTTTATATTTGTACTAACTTAACGCTCTCGAGCGCCGTATCGATAAAATTGGAATTGCTCACAATCCCATTAGTAATTTATTGGAACACGAATTATCGTTTATCGGCGGATCAACAAAATAGAACGGAAACATGCCCACAGCACACAGTCATCATCGTTGCAACCTATAACTGTGCCACTGCTGGATCGGCAGCCCTATTAGCTAAAAATTGCAAACAACGAGCAAACAACAAACGATCAGCAACGACAGCACAGTCTATCGCTACGAGTCAAAAATATTGTATAAATACGCCATCGTTTGCATAACACCCGCTGATTCATACTGTAAACTTTTTGCGACTAAATTAGCGCCAATACCAATCAAATATCACGATTGTCCATGATGCGTAATATGGAATCACGATTTACGAGCGATTATCGCACAATTTTCGTCATTGCTTTCCGTTTGCAAGATACGTAAGATCTCTTTTTACAATGTGAGGTGTGTAGTCTAGAATTCTCCTTGTTGCCAAGTGAAGGTGACGGTGGATGTAATACCTTCGACAACTCTGGGTGACGATGTTGTTTTAAACTCGAGTCAACGTGGACAGTGTACATATTGCTATGATTGACAGGCCGGCTTTGACAGGCCGGTTGGTCTAGTGGTTAGCGAACCTGACTGCTACACAGAAGGTCGTGGGTTCGATTCCTACCCTGTTCAAACGTTTCTGTGATGAGCATGAATGTTTGTTCTGTGTGTCTGGGTGTAAATATCTATATAAGTATGTATTTAAAAATATATGTTTATCAGTTGTTTCATCACAAGATCACAAGTTTGATCATAGTACAAGCTAAACGCTTAGTTTGGGAACAGATGGCCGTGTGTGAGTTGTCCTGAGATGTTTATTATTTATTTATACGGGTACTGACTTTATCTTTTTCGCGCCGATATTTCGACCAAGTTGCATGAACCATAGTTCCGGTTGAACTGGTTCAGAACTGTTCATATATCGTGAGTACCCGTAACATGCATGTATACCCGTAGCATGTTTTTGACAAGCTTTTATTTAACTTGCAGTGTCATATATTAGTATGTTAGTATATTTGTTTGTTAAGTGTTCGAGTCAGATCTTGCAAGTTTACATAATTAAACCCACTTTTTTTACACTACGAAGCTGAAATTTTGCATAAACTTCCCGTCCTGATGACAATGCATTTTTATGATAAGCGTACGTTCAGAACTGGCTCCGGACAAGGGAACTCTTCAACGGGTTACTATACAGTTATGGAATTTTATGTGTTTCTTCTTAGGACTTTATAATTAAAGCTTGTGTTTTTAAATATTACCAAGCAAATAATAATTAATATTTAATGCGCATATAACTTTTAAAAATAGAAGCGCCCAGGGTTTCAATCCAGGACCTGTGGTTCGAGAGACCAACATCCAGTCCGCTATCACAGCCGGTCAATTTGGACATTTACGCAACATTGGACTTATGATATTGAATGGGGGCTTTCGAGCGGTATTAAAGAGATTGAGCGAAATAAGTGGAAAGGTGAAATAAAATAACAAATCGTTTATTGGGAAATTGATGTGAAGTCAATTTCCAGATTTTATCCATAAATAATTTTAATAAAAGGTTTATTGATACAAATTCGATGGCCATTTGATTTTTGTAAACACTGAAATGTTAAATTCAACTATCCTACTAATATTATAAATCCGAAAAATTGTTACATTTCCACGCAAAAACTGAACTGATGTAGATGAAATTTGGCACAGAGATATATTATAGGCTGGAACAACACATACTTTTATCAACATACCAGAGACAATTCCAAAAAGGTGAAAACATGCTTTAATATTTTCATTAGGGCACATTGTTCTATCATAAATATAATCTAAGACCTAAGGTCCTTCTCAAAACAAGTACCTAAACTTTTTAAAGGTTTTTTTTCAAAGTTCATATGTCCATCCAGCCATCATGAGGCTAGGTTTATGACATCTTGTTACAGTGTCATCCAATTTATTTATGGATTTCATCACATTCAGAGGGGAGTTGGTTGTATAGAATTTAAAATATTACTTACAAACAGGACAGAAAACTAAATAAAAGTTTGTAAAGTAACTGGCTTCAATATTTAACGGCTGACTACTGAGCACGGACCTCTCCACGTACTAAGGAGGTCTAGAGCATACTACACCATGCTGCTCCATTGCGGATTAATGGCCTATCCTGATTTCGGAAGTTTTTATGCCATCCGAAGGCCCTACATTACCGAGGGCTTATCGTGCCATCCGAAGCACGGAAGCGCTCAAGAAATTTTGCCACTAGTGGCATCATGGGAGGATTTCTCCTATCGACCGCGCCCGCTGTAGCTGTTTCATTCGCTTACAATCAAAAGAAGCCGCCGACCTAGGAACGCTTCAAATAAAGGCTATAATTCTACCAAAATTTTGCCTTTCATAATATCTATAATGCAGTACTGCAATATTTATCAAACATTTTCTATAACGGTTAGAATCTAACACTTCAATTTTCACTCGTTTTGTTTACATTTTACTTGCTTCTGACAGTTTAGAAGAAAATAAATCACAGCTTTCAAAATGGAATCTAAGAAAATATTGACCAATATGTCTATACACGTAAGGATCAAGTTGATGTAAGGAATATAGTGTTTGTATACTTTCGACTTTATTACCATCTGCATAAGGCCTATTTACGGAAACTGAAGGTACGACACCTACTAGGGCTGCATTTGACGAGTGCCGTAGGCGACACCTTGGAAAATTGAACGGGAAATATAATTGGAAAATTATTCGGGTTCGCCACTTTCCAGTTAGCAGGGGTATTAGAGCATTGGGGCCTCGGGCAAACCATTTTTTAACATCAATTTAGTTTTATGCAAAGTTTTCTTGGTTCTTCAGGTGGAACTTTCGATCAGACCCCAGAATAAAGTTGAAGCAAGTTATTGGCGTGACGTAATTATTATGGTGTCAAAAGTATTTATGTGAAAATGAAATATTAGCAAGTTTGTAAGCAAATATGTGAGTATGTTCTGTACAATAGGTTCAAAGTCATATTGTCACTTGCTATAATTAGTTTACAAATGATACATAGCTGGATCACAGGTACACAGCTGGATCTAATTACGCCTTAATCAATGCTTTACAGTTATCAAATAATATGTAGATTAGTGGTACACTATGCAAAAGTTCTATACTTCATTCGGCTTAAAAGCAGTTATTTAACTTGCACTTAATGTTTGTATATTAGTATGTTTATATATTAGTTTGATACGGGTCAAATCTTGCGAGCTTAATTAGATAATTAACTCCCTCTTACATTACGGAGCGGAAATTTTGCAGTGTTCATCCTGATGTCAATGCATTTATATTACAAGCATGACCTGATACAATATTTCAGGACTGGCTCCAGACGAGGGGACTCCTCGACGGTTAACTACAGTTACGAAATTTTGTGTGTTTCTTTGTATTACGGATATTAAATTAAAGCTTGTGTTTTTTTTTAATATTTTTAATCAACCTTGTTTTCACTTATCTTTTGTTTTACAAGATTGTTTTGATAATAAGTAACAAAATATTGGTGTCTTAATTGTTCACCGCAAGACAGTTTCAAAGTCCTGTTTTTTACTGGTGCTAAATTAATATTTATATAATGTTACGTTCACATTGTCCAAATTGCTTTGTACCATAATGTTCCTCGGTACTGTTTACTGTTTTCACGCTACCCCTATTAGCTACAACAATATATTTTTTGTTAGACAAAATATTGGTCGTCTCATCCAAATGAATGCACGAAACAATTTGCTAGATCATGTGAAAAAAACGTACCGGGACCTTGGACCAATAAAGATGATCGTTAAGGAGTATAAAAATCTATGTTCTGTAGGTTTATATAAAGCTAAATATCTTCTGAAGGTCCAAAACCTTGTTCTAAAAGTACTTAAGATCAAATTGCTTGGAACAGCAGATAACTATTTTCTGGGCAATAAACTCTTAATAGTGAGATAAGTGCTGCAGTAAATTCACTAATGTGTCTCGACAGTCAAGCTGATACAAAGACAAAGCTTATTTTTAAACAAAAAGTTGATAATGAAAACAGTAATATCAGCCCAATTTACGTTCTCATTTCGAAAACAGTTAAGAAACAACTGCAAACAGAAGCGGGTATTTACACACAGTACCAACTTTCCGTCCGCAAAGGTTTGTTCATTCCCCTTATTCTCTGAATTACATAAATACAGTCATATGGAATGCAAAATTTTACGGCTCATTGTGGTACTTCATGTATAATTAGGTACGTGAAAATGTTTTCGGGGAATACACAATCTCCAGAGAATTTACGTTCCCGTCGCCGCGTCGCTTGGAAATTATAGCTGTTACGCTGTCCGCACTTCGCGGTCTTTGAGGTATTTAAGTTGTGTTTTGTGTATAAAAAGCATTATAGTAGTAAAGCTGTTTACATTTTGCTCTCCCTTTTTGTTTGAGTTTGTATCCTGCTCTTATTTGCTAATGTTTTCTAATGCCAATCTGGTGTCATTATCTCAACCCATCACTACCTTCTAATGCCTCTTGAGCAAGGGTCTCTTCTCTGAATGAGAAGATTAAGGTCGTAGTTCACCACGCTAGACTAGTGCGATTTGGCAGACTTCACATACCTTCGAATTTTGCAAACTTCCCGGCATGCAGATTTCCTCACGATGTTTTCCTTCACCGTTATAGCGAGTGACATCTAAATGCTTAAAATGCACATATCAATGAAAAGTCAGAAATGCGCGCCCTGGGATTCAAACCTGGACCCCACCGAGTAGGAGGCCGAATTCTGAACCACTAGGCTATCACCGCTCAAATCATCGCTCAATCTGGTGTAATTAATGAAATTTATAAGGAATCTATCGTGATGAAACTCTCTTTAAAGATTTGCTTTAATTTTTTAGATGTGAGTGAAATTATTTTTTCCACACCTAGGGTGGTATACCTACTACAGCATGTATTCCTCACAATCCTAAACCTTAGCCCAGCGGTGGGACAGTTGTAAGTTATTTCAACGTTGGGTAAGGGGTGTATTCCCAAAGGCCACTCGACCATGATTGGTCCATTGTAGCCAGACCCGTTACAGTTGTATGTTACGATGATGATTGTATATCCGATGTTCTGCCGGTATTCTGATATGTATTACTGTATGTATCACGGGATTTACGTGTATCATTTGTGCACACGTTTACTAATCTCCTCGAGTAAACAGCCGAATCTGCAAACAATGTACGCAGGCGAAGTGTTGTGTTGCGTTTAATATTTTAACGTGGGAGCGTGGCACGTACTATAGTACCCTCGGATTGTATTGGAATGTTTGCTAAACATCGTGCGTGATCGAAGTCGCTTCGATCGGCTTTCTGCTGACATCCCTGAGTTTGTCGCGTGTGCTATCGAGATGTTTGAACTCGATAGTCGCTAAAATGAAATCTTAAATTAGCTTCAAAATCCGCTTCTTCAACACGCAACGTGTTCTGAAACTTTTAATTGTTTCGCAAGTTAAAGTTTTCTAAGCCTCGATATGGAACATGGAGAAGATTTTCAGGCTAATTTAATTCAAAACTCAGACGTGCTCAGATAAGTTTAATGTTTGGATTATGCTGAAAAGTCACGAGGCCTTATTGGCAAACATGAAGGGGCGGCGGTTGATAATTAATCTGGCCAGACGGATGCCCGCGAGGTGCGGAATACAAATCACCAGTGACGTGATCACGGTACATAATGTAGCGATAAATTTGTTGTGAGTTTGATAAACTATTCCTCCATACTCAACTTTTATTTACTTTACAGTATTAACTTTGCATCAAGTTTGCTTACTAATAACGAATTGCTTAAAATTACTTTGAAAATTAATGTAGAAGAGTACAAAGATAGTAGTTGAAATAGTACTTTGGTAAGTGGTATTTTAATTTAATTACTAATCAAAAGTACATAGAATCAAATCATTAACTTTGTTTCAGAACTCTAACTCGCTTAACGAAAAAGAAATAAACAAAGCTACGTATTTAAATAAATAATATCAAAATAAAAATAATATCAAAACAGTAAATAAATGAGAAATCAGTACTAAAAACGATAATGGTTAGTAGTATATCGATAAAAACATTATAATCTGGTTTATAAAGAACGCGAACTTGAGCCAAAAAAGTAGGTACGATAATAACACCCAATGTAATCTCTGCAAAGGATTGTTTGAGGAAAATAAAGATGTTATGGCCGTGGCTCTGCGAAAGCTAAAATAAAAGGGTTAACTATCCGCAGTAGAGTTACATAAAATTTTACAGCAAGCGATCTTCCGAAAATTGTTAACCTAGGAACGATGGGAAGCCAAGCGGAATTTACAGCGAAAATTGAAAATGTCACTTCTGGCTTTGCTGTACTCAAGTTTAAGCTGTAAATATGCTTTTCTCAAACATTAAACACTTTACACTATTTTATGTTAAACGATGTAAAATTAATAACGGCTTATTGGATTTTTGATAGCTCATAGCAATGTTGACGTCAGATTTTCTTTTTGTTTTATTAATAATCTATTTCCAAAATGCTTTGTTCGTTAGCGAATTACATTAAAACTTATAGTCTTCTGTTGTTTCCATTTCAAGACACCTTCTCTCTTCTCTTGACACTGGCTTTTCGTCCCTTTGCTCCTGTTTTCGCTTCGCTTCTTCTCCACATTTTGCCGTAACCCCCTTCATCTCAGTTTATCTGATCTCGTCACGTCTTCAATAAATCATTTTGAGTTCAGTATCAAATCCTCTCACAATATAGGTATGAGATAATATCATCTTTATCATCCAATCTTCTATTCTTATGTGAAGAGCTCCTTATAAAATAAAGAGGTCATGCCACGCTGACCAAGTATAGCTTAGCCAGACATCCTTCAGTTAAGAGGACTCTCAGGTATGTTGGTTTCCTCACGAGATTTTCCTTACTGATACTACGTTATGCAGAGGTAGGATAATAAGTTCTATAAATTTTCTACGAGATTCACTCAAGTTTTCGTTAGATTATATAAATGGACTTATTTTTGTTATTCATAGAAATTTAATAGATCAAAAAATATAATAATATTGTATAGAAGTTCAATCAAATTCACCGGGAGTTGCATGAAACCAAACCAACGGTTAGAATTTAAAAAAGAATAAACGCTTACCCTCTCGTACCCGCGCAAAAAGATTTTTCTGTTGTAGGCGTAGATAATAAAAATACACCCTAGAACAAATATTTATCTATCACAAATATATATACTCCTGCCGGGAACAGGACAATTTTTTTACATTGACAGCAGTACTTTAGTAAATTGAGCACGCTTTGTTAATATGCGTAGGTGACGACTTATGTCCTCGGCTAATGGGTTGGTTATAGGGTTGTCGTTGTTTATAAATCAATTAAAATATGACATACATATGTACGTTTATTCCAGGGCCTTCGGTATTAGTAGTGTTTTTTTAAATTGTTTGTTTACATCAACTGCCACACAATTATCTATTTCTATATATGATCTTTTATATTAAAAGAGAATTTTACTTAATTAAGTAATTATTTAAAATCATGAATTGCAAGTTATGAATAAATGTATCTACGTAACAGTTGTGTTTGCACATGAGAGTACTTTTTTGAATCGATGAAAACTAAATTGTCTACACCGTTTCGAATTGTTATTGGAATTTTTTGATGATGCTCTCTTTAAAACATTACAAGAGGTTGCCGCAGCCCTGTAGACATCTCGAATCAAGTCGAGGGCTCTTTTCCGGGATGTCTTATTACAGTCTGTACCTACTCATATATGTTATTTTAGACTTCAATAGAAACATGCTAATACTACAGTAGATAAATATTTTAATTAAAATAAAAATAATTATCAATATATTTGGTAAAATGGAATAAAGTGAAATTTTATGTTTTTTGTAATTATATCGTTAATGCTAACTTTATCATCATTGCTTAAAAATCGTTTCTCTGCTTAGAACATTGAATACAAAAATTACGATTATGAATTTGAATTAAATCGTAATAGAACATATTTTAATATTATGAAGACATGTTATAAATAAATAAAATAAAAAATATATTAATTATAAATAAGACCTGTAAATGTACACAATTTTTTTCGCTATTTCGAACCGCAGTTTTAATAAATGCGTAAATCTTACGAAAAGTTTCCATCATTCAAATCATTATATTATGTTGGTGTTTCGGTAATTTGGATATAAGAAATAGTCAGACAAAACAATCCTATTATAAATCTTAATATTAGTAAAAACGTTTTCGCGCGCGTAAATGTGCACCCAATTTCTTCGCCATTAATGATTGCGTAAATCTTTCGAAAGTTTTCGCAGGTTTTGGAATTGCACGGGAGAGTGATAAATAAAGTCGGGTGCAATGATGTCGGTTTGTTTGTGGGCTATAAAGTGAGGAATGGGCTTACGAGACCGGTAGGCAGTAATTAATGGTCTGGAGGTAGACAGGGGTGAAATTGGATCAATTTGCTTGCTATTCTCGACTTTAAAGGGCGTGTTTGTAAACAAAACTAATTAAAGGTGTTGGTTGATTAGACGGAAAGTAAGGTGAAGGTGTAATTTACATATCAAAATAGCATAATTGAATCTGTGATCTGAATATTAAATGCCATATATTTTAATGATATTTAAAATTTTATTTATATTTGTATAATTTGTGAAGGAACTTCCGTGTCAGTACATAATTTAATAATCTAAGGAATAATTAACATCACCATTATATAAGGATTCTTTAGACATATCGTTCATCAGTACAGAATTTGTACTAAGGGATAATTTAAATCACCATTAACGAGTGACAGCACACTAACACCACCCCACCTACCCACTGAAATTCCTTGTGTCTCGAGTAGCATGGACAACAGAAATACAGACACAAACAATACCCATAACCGAAGAACTCATTCATCTGCCACACTGTACAGATTTTTTCGTATATCACTTCTAGAATATCACTAGTTTCGGTAAACCCGTGTCGCTACATTTTTTTAATCCTCTCATAAAAAACTATTTCGAAATCATTTTGGACAAACAAGGTACTATGAAATGTACTACGAAACTATACATTGTATAGGCTATATATGTATATATGTTCGAAAATAATTAATTGCATATACACTCAATAATTTCAGACGCAGTAAAACTCAAAAACGGTCACGTGCTTTCCAATAAAAGTTCTACAAATTCAGCACGTATCGAGAGGTCCTCTAAGTATGGGATGTTACAGGAGAGCCTCTCGGCCCCCTGTTTTTTAGCTATTGTTTTAAGTACCCCATACTTCGTTACCTCCCTACACTCGAAGCATTTTAAGATCAGCTTTTTATATTTTTTTACGTCGACCCTCACGCTAAACTGATAATGAAGGGGGATTCGTGAAGCTCGTGAGCAGATTCAAATAAGTCTGAAAAGAAAATTTACTGTGGTGTAATGGTTTTTATTAGTCGTTATACCAACGTTAATAGAATAGTAGAACCTTAAACACCTGGTTTTAAAAGGAATTGCGGTTTCTCGGAAAATCTGTAAAATAACACTTGAAGGGAATAATTGTAAAATTTTACATCGGGAAGGGTCGGATTTTGTATTATTTGCCTGCAGTATACCTACCTACAACTAACGAAATGTTAAAATAAATGAATTGTTTTTTAAATCTAATAAAATATAGCAATGAATTAATTGCATATACTCGTACATAGAAATCTGCTAAATCAATGAATTATATTTAAAAATAAAACAAATTAAGTTGAAACAAAATATTATAATTAAAACATTATAATAATGGTACCAGAATCAAATCTCCTTTGTTCTATACATACTTTGGATGATAAATGTTATATTACTGTAATATTACTATTAATTTCATCATATTCGTTAAATATTTATCACAAACGGCTTTTAACGCCTGAACACTATTACACATTTATACGCTACAAGGATTCACTGTCTCGACCAAAATTCAAATTCAAAATTTATCAACAAAGACAAATAACCAAACCAACATTTATTTGTGACAAATATCTACTAGGAATCGAATGTCTAGGTTTGAAGTTATCCAAACACCACGACTATATATGTATGTATATTCTCATTATCTCTACCCATCACGGCCCACTATTAAGCACGGGTCTGTTCTCTGAATGAGAAGGTTAGGGCCATAGTCTACCACGTTGGCGAAGTGCGGATTGGCAGACTTCACACACCTTTGAGTTTTGCAAACTCCACGGCATGCAGGTTTCCTCACGATGTTTTC
>DWJZ01009261.1:0-10816 GCA_018249125.1 Asbolis capucinus
TTAAATAAGGCATGTTTGTTGCAAATTTCAAGCAAATCGGTTGACATTTAAGAAAATTCCCATACAAACTTTCTTCTTCTATTCCAGGCAAACCCGAGAATAAAAAGTATCCTAAGTGTTACTCGGCAGTATGCGTATTAACTTTCCAAAGTTTCATTGAAATCTGTCCGCAGGTTTTCACGTGATTCACCTTCAAACGAAAATTAATTCCAAACAAACATATTTTCGTGCTCTATCTCGATATTAGAGTACGCCCTCACTTTCACTTTGAGTTTTATTATAGTATAGATGAATTGGGAGGGATAATGAATGTGGTTTTGAAGGTACACTTATGTATCTAAAGTTCATGCTTAAGGTGCGCCATGTTAGCATAAGAGTACATTAGAAATATAATGGACTCCATCATTTTGAGTCTGAACATTCAGCCCTAGCAGACTACAGTTAATGACCTTAGTTTATCTTTATTCTCAAAAAAAGATACATTTCAGAGCCAGGAAGAAGAAAGAAAAGTAAAAACAAGCATAATCAAAAAGTAGATCAGGTTTGTGAGGAATGTGGCAAGACAGTTCGTAATTTGAAAGAGCACATGATCCAACATCAACCGGAGAGTGAGAGGAAGAAATTGAAGTGTAAAATGTGTGACAAGACCTTCTCAACAACCAGCGCTCGATGTAAACACTACAATGTGAAGCACTTAGGTCTCAAGAAGCAATGTCATATTTGCAATAAAAGTAAGTGATGTTATATCAGTTTGATATTTATGCGTGTGTTAATATTGTAATTTAAAAATGAACAAGTTTACGTATTTTGTAAATATAGCTGATAAGTAAGTCAGATATTTTAGAAATATTAGGTAATAGCCTAAGATTGGCTAATAAATAATAATGAGAACCTGATTTTAATAAAATACTGTACAGATATAAGCATGTTTATAATTTGGTATATCATCTATACAAAACTTGTATTTTTTTTATGTAGTAAGCAGGCAAACGAGCGGACTGATCACCTGATGGTGAATGGTCACCGCCGCCCATGGACATTAATAATACCATGTTACTAAGGAGTTGCCCGCCAGGAAGGAGCAAATAGACCTGCATATACGGGGAAGAGAAAGAGACAAGGGGAGTGGTACATTGCTAAAGCAACTGGTAACTATAACAACAGTAACTGACCCCAGATACACCAACAACATACCACTTCAGGACGGGAGACAGAAGAAGAATGGGGAGGACGATGGATGAAGGCCCGAGATAAAGAGAAGAGTATTGTACACAAATCAGTGAATGTGAATGTCATAGTTTTGGTATAAAACCGTCACATTACATATTTAACACGCTTGTTTGAGGCCGTGACAATTTTTCAATTTCATATAATGCAAGATTGTAAAAATAACGAAAAAAACTTACAACTCAACTTACAGATATTATTCTGACACAAATATTGTTTAATAGATTTGTACGCATGCGAAGAACAAACAACTAATTTTATTTAATTAAGACTATTTTCATTATTTGGTAGAGGTAGTGAGCCTCTGGTCACACATGCTGACGGTACACGAATCGCGGCGCACGCACCAGTGCGCGGCGTGCGGGCGCTGGTTCGGCTCGCGCGGACATCTCGCTGCGCACGCGCGCATACACTCCGCCGCGCGCCCGCACCAGTGCGACCAGTGCGATAAGGCATTTGGTAGCAAGATTATTATGATGCAGCACAGGTAGGTTCATTAATAGTAGGACGCGGAAGGATAATTATCTTTTTGTGTTGTCCGTCTGGCTGGCTACCACCCTCTTGTTTGAATCCGCCGCCAAATTCGTGCTGACTTTCACTCCCGGAACTTCTGTCATCGACCTTCCCTTCTGCTGCTAATATATATAAAAAAATCGTATTTTTGGAGAGCCAGTTCTTTTCTTCCACTCTTTCCCTTTGTCCTGTCATCTTCCCGTTCCTGTCTCGCGTCCATAAGCTATTGAAATCTTTACAAATTAAGATTATATATTGTAGTAATACTGTTAAACATTTTTACACTGTATTTTAATACAGTTTTTAATCTAGAATAGGTTGGGCGCACTAACTTAGTAAATGATTAATCAGTATTCTCTTGAAGAGTGCTAAATGTATAAAGCACTGTGATAAATTTAGTAAGAAAAATGAAGTGTTATGACAGATGGACGGACGTACAGCAAAGTTTAATAATCCATATTAGTAAAATCTTGTTAAGAAACCCTATAATTGACTGAGTTCAAAATCGTTTGGTTACAGGCGGCAAGTACACGACAAAGAAAAATCGCACTTGTGTCAATTTTGTTCCAAGAGTTTCTTCAAGAAATACCACTTGCAGGTACATTTAAGGTGCGTGGAAACTAAGTGGCTTTTTAAGTTTACTTAAAACTCTCTTTAGTATAGAATTAGCATTCCGATTCTATACTAAGTAGGAATTTTATCTGGGGGTGTAACCATTGATCATGGGAATGTTATTTTCAACATTCTTCTTAGGTATACTTGGGAGACATAGAGCTTATTCCAACTCGCTGCTCCAATACGAGTTGATGGAGGAGTGAGTGGCCAATTCAGATGGAAGTTTTTAAGCCGACCGAAGGCTTCCGACATGGCTTAACTATTGCTATCTGACTAAGACCCGGAAGCGGTCATTTTGCCACTCGCCGTCACCCTCCTACTGACCGCGCCCGCTGTTGCATATTTTTTTCGATTGACAATAACCGAAATAAGCCGTGGGCTATAAATGTTTCAACGATCATGGGAATACAATATTAGAAAAGTGAGGCATAACGTATGAGGCAAATCTTGTATGTCTGTAGAAGCCACTCGAAGGAGAAGCCATACGAGTGCACACTCTGCGGCAAGTTCTTCTCGTCGTCCTCCACGCTGAAGAATCACAAGCTGTTGCACACAGGTACCAAGATGTTCGAGTGTCCCCACTGCACTATGGCTTTTAGTACGCCAGGGTATGTATGGTTTTAGACGGTTCCTTACCTCGAAAGTCAAAATTTAACAATAAAAAATCCTTACATCAACTACAAAATATATATAAAAAAATAAAGTGCATCGTTGAGAGTTAATTGAACTTGCAGAAATTTTAATTAAACTTTTAAGAAGTTTGATAAACTTCTTTGATAAACTTGTAGGAAGTTTATCAAACTTGTAGGAAGTTAATCAAATTTGTAGAAAGTTTTTTCAGCTTATAGATAATTTGTGCAACTTGTTAATACTTCTTACAGGTACCTGAGGAATCACATGGTTATTCATTCGAAGGTGAAGAAACATCCATGCAAGTATTGCGGTGTTAGGTTTGGGCGATCTGACCACAAGAGGCGACACGAACGGACGGCACATGAAAAACATATACTTTCTCCAGATGATATGACGTTAACTTCGTGACGGAGGGTAGATAGATATTTATAAATACCCACATTGAGGGTACTTTGCGGTTACTGGGTGTACTACCTCGTTTTGTAAGGAATATATTTTAAAATGGACCAATACTTTAGTTAGGTAAGTGTTGATATATTCCGTTTTTATTTTCTTCTGTAATGTGCATTGAATGTTAATGAATTTTATCATATGAAATGATTTTGTTCTTTTTTACTACTAAAGTAAACACAAATATTTGGCCAAATTATGTTTTAGGACCATTTTTTATTTTTCCATTTTTTATATTAACATCTAAATAAATGTTAGTTTTAAATAATTTTACGACATTGGATATTGATACTATTTAATTTCTAAACTGCGTAACAAAGACTTTGTGGGAGGCAGTGGCCTTGATGGTAGGTCTGTGTATGGATTATATTAGTAAGTCTCTCATAATACCAGCTGATAGCTTATTGTACGATAACTTTCGAACTTTCTTGGTTCAAATCCTGCGGCAGGCACTTCTAATTCTCAAAGTTATGTGCGTATCAGAAGTTTACTATCATTCGCCACGGTGAAGGAAAACATGTATTTTCGCTAGTACTCCATTAAGTTCTCAAAGGTGTGTCTACCAATCCGCAGTTGGCCATCGAGATGTACTATGACCTCTCACATTGAGGGACCCGAGCCCAGTAGTGGGACAGGTATGGGTTTCTTTGTTGAATGCCAGCTCTGCAATTAAAATTCAATATGCTATAAGAATAAATTTATAATAACCCCTGTTATGATTGAAGACTAGAGTTCTTGAACCAGCTTATTAATACTATATCTATAACGGTGCTGTCTTTGATGTTGGTTTGCATGGATAACGCTTATCAAAAAAAATCCTTTACTGAAACCTGAATGTATCAGTGTATGGATGGACCTTTCGAAATTAGAACTATATTTGCACTGAGCAAATTCGATCTGGAATGTTTAAACAAACCGTTGCCTAGCAACCTGTGACATACAGGACAATTTAACTTTTTGTTGTTTTATCAGTTGTTAACTCTTTTGTACCATTATATTATTAAAATAATTTAACTTGTAAAACATGATATTTGATTGGTGACAAATGCATAATCGAATTAAAACGAAAATCAATAAATTATAAAAGTATAAAACAAAATACTTCAATAGGTTGAAAGGTTGCAAACTCCTTCATGAAATTAAGGATGTTGACTTTTTTATGTGACTAGTACGACTATACTTATTTGTAGTATAACTAATAGTCAAAAATATTATGAGTAATTTAGTGAAAAAAACCTCATTTATGTCAGTTGGTGAAAACCTTACAGAAGATTTTTTATGGTTTGTTTACATTTATTCCGGATCGAAGTTACACCGAGTAAAGGCTATATATTGTCGCGTAGATTCAAATGTTTACGAATTTCGTAACTGTCAGGGCTACGTGGCTCTGTGGGAAACGGTGGGACTATCGAAGCGGAGGTTCATGGTTCGATCCCCAAGTTATATAATGGATTTTTATAAATTATAATTCTAATAAGATATAATAAAAAGGATATAACAATAATATTATAAAAAGAAAAATTCTAGACTATTCTGGACGAAATAGAATTGAAAGTACCGGATAGAGATAAACAAAGCTTATTAAAACATTTAAAAACAAACTTTAATTATAGATTCCTAATACAAAGAAATACTCAAGATTTCACTTTTGTATTGTGCACCGTTAAGGAGTTGTCTGGAGCCAATCCTGAGCATAGCAGCAGATCATTTTTATCATAAAAATGCATTATCATCGGAACTGAAGCAAAATGAAAAATTTCAGCTCCGTATTGTGAGAGGAAGTGGGTCTAATTAAGCTTACAAAAACTTACCCGTAACAAACTAATATACAAATATACTAACATACTAGTTATATAGCTTGCAGTCGGGAGGTGCAAGGATACCTAAAATTGACTTAAACAAATTATTACTACTTTAAAAAGTACACCTCAATAACAGGTTTGAGACAAAAGTACCGTGCGAATTATACATTACGTGGGAAAGTAGCAGTAGACATAAAATTTACGTTGCGATGCATTTCTTAACACAGGGCCATACTTCGCACAGGGCCGTATTTGAAGTATCCATAACATACTAATATATCTACATACATACACTACAAATCAAATAAAAGCTTGTAAAAATAGTGTTGTGCCCCGAGTGTTGTGTCGTAAGTATAGTCAATACTATCTAATTATACCGGCCTTACTCTTTTCCTATCCACAACCCACTGCTGTTAACAATATTGTCCCGGAAAGCAAAAAAGGGTTTACTTGGCAAGCGAATTTGCGAAACAAGTCGAATGAAAGAGTTTTTGAAAATGCTGCGTCAACGGTAAAAGATACATAAATGAATTGTATAGAAAAGGTTTAGAGCTTAAAAAATTCTACGTAAAAGTTAATGGTAGCATATGCCTAAATTTTATATTTTCACTGCAATAAATACTTTTATGTGTAAAATAATATTTTTTTTACTTTGACTTTATTCATTCTTGACCCATGCCGTCATTTGAGCCGTGCCGCGATAGTTAATTATGTAATGTTATTATTACAGTCCATAATTACGTGAAATCTCAAATTAATCATACCAACACGGACTATGGGAAAGCATTGGTGTGGTACCGTGGGAATCACACGTTTTATTTAACACAATTCGATTTAATCTTATTCAAATAACTTGTCAAAACGGCTCGTCGAATGACTACACACATTATGTGTGACTGAAAATTATCCCTCGTGTTTGCTTTACCCATAATATTATTTGATATGTTTATTTTAATTAAGGAATGTGCTCATTTTCACGCTGTCATGCTGTGTAACTGATACATGCTGTGTACAGCGTGCTTATATAACTAAAGGTCGACACTCATGTAACGGTTTTTACAGAGACTACAATTTGGTTGTGGTATAAAGCACCTATTGTAAGAAACTTATGAAACAACAATTTTTCGAGCCATCCAAATTGCACTGGCGTTAGACCAGTTACCAAATAGTTGATTAATGACCATTAGCCTGGATTGATTTGTCAAAAATACTAGTCTCAATAATCCGCCCTTTTGAAAACCTACTTTAAAGTATTACAATAAAGAATAAATAGATAAATGACTTTATATGGCACGTACTTTTTTGATACACAAATTACTCATCTTACCTCAAAATTTTATTTGCACAACGGGGTTCCGTCAATATTTGTAATGTCAGATTTTACTATTAGGTTATATATTTATAATCGTTTAATTTTTACCACCTGCCACGAACACTTCCAACACTTGCCACTGCCACCTTCAGCATGGGTTGACTGGCAGAGAATGCCACTAGGCATAAAGTCCACCCTTTGTAAAAATATCCTTTAAGGTTTTTGCATAAATAAAGAAAATTATACTAACAGGAGTATTGTTTATATACAGAAGTTGCAATTATGGATTAAGACAATTTGTCTTTGGCAATTTCTTTTGCCTGTTGTATGCCAAATAGCTATTACAATAATTGTACTGTAATACACGTCATATATGATATTCTATAAAGATATGTAAGAAAATACGAAGGAAATGTAAGAAAATACAACCTTATCTTCCAATGCTTATGTTAAAACAATAAGTTTGCACCTCTATCTACGTACTTTTTTACATCTATGTCCTTCACCCTACGGTTGTTTGGAAGAAATTAAAGCAATAAAACCGCGTCTTAAAATTGATTTCATTGTATTTTCTTAAAGTGAACTACAAAGTATTTTAAGGTGCAAAATAAATACACAATTTGAATATTAATTAGGGTTTGACAAACTTCATTGGCTTTTGACGCTAAAATTTTAGGTAACGCATTTTCATACTAAAATCATACGTCATCGAAGGGATTTCCAGTAAAAATACATTTGTATCACCAGATTTAGAATGTATGTATATATAGATATGTTGACATACAAACCGCAGAAAGTTTGCGGTTAATGAATTAAAGTTATATCATAACGGGAAGCTGCAGTTGGTAGGTAAATGTGAATATTATCAGAGGGTCAAAAAACGTATAATATCTCTGTGAGATCTCTCAGAGATAAGGTTTACTAAAAAGTAAATTTCAAGATTAAATACAATGGATGGCTTCAATCCATGACCCAATATTGACATAGTTTTTAAAATGTGAAACAATTTAATATGTCATATAACGTAAGATAAACAGGCAAACAAGCAGACGTGTCACCTGATAGTGTTCACCACCGCCCATGCACATTAGCAACGCCGCAGGGTGTTACTGACGCGTTGGCTGCCGGGAAGGAAGTAATAGGTATACGGAGAAGAGAAAGAGATAAGAGAACCAGTATTGCTGTAGCGACCAGCATCAATAAGGATAATAAATGACTCCAGATACACCAACAACATACCAGGACGGGTGATAAGAGAAGAATGGGGCGGAGGCTGACTGAAAGACGGGGAGAAAAGATTACTGGCTCTCAAGCCCCCAGCCGGAACATGACAAACGTAGCAGCTGATTCAACCAAGAGGGTGGTAGCCAGACGTGCTCCAGAAAACAATAACAATCCTTCCACAAAACCCTACCACCGAGCAGCTGACTTCTGTACGCTAACGACACCCTGATAGACAAACAAAACATGTCTAAAAATCATTATTCTATCTACTAAAAAACATCAATAAAAAAATCTCCTATAAATAAACAAATATCTTCGGATCTGCGTTGAAGCAGTGGTGGAGTCTGCTTTAAAGTAATAATAATAAATATCTAATAATAATAAATATCTTTGGACAACTCACACACGGTCATTTGACCCCAAACTAAGCGTCAGCTTGTACTATGGTGATCAGACAACTGATATACATGCATATATATTTTTAAATACATATTTATATAGATATTTTTACCCAGACACACACAACAAACATTCCTGCTCGTCTCAGAAAAGTTTGAGCTGGGTGGGAATCGAACCCACGATCTTCGGTGTAGCAGTCTGGTTCGCTAACCACTAGACCAACGGGCCTGTCAAATCTTCCATATACGATCAGTTTTTTAACCTTCTATAAGCAGCAGCTTGACCGTGACCCTGCCTGATGCTAAGCAACGATGCGGTTTTAGATGGTAAAGCGCACTAACTTGGCAAAAATCTATTTACTCTTAACTTGGAGACATATCGTAATCGAACGGGAACACCAACGCGGGTAACTTATCCGAATCCTTCGCGGTGCGTATTAGGAAGGAGAAGCAAAGATTAACTTATTGATTATTTGATGATTCATTGATTGATGAAATTGTACTGGGTCTTTTATGTCTTATTTAGGATTTATATAGGTTGACTCATGTCAATGAACTGCATGCTATCACGTTCAAGCCCTAGTTTTGATGTTAAAATATGGGTCTCGGGCACCGCATAACATTAGGTACAATGGTACTAAAACAATGCAAGCATAACCCGTTTTGATTGACGTGCAAGAAATGCAATTAATTTCGTCCAATTGCAGATACGCATGAACAGTTCTGTAACAACGTCCAAATGCAAACTATGCGTCAACAACAAAATTAAAAAATTACTTCATAACATTTTTTTAGACGTATTCGTTGGTACTTACGATGGTGTAGAGAAGACCTGAATTATTACTTATTTGAAAGTAGAGGAGATATCATAAAATATATATATATATAAAAAATTATTCTCCTTATCACGATAAATATGTATACCTATTATACAAATTCCCATATGTATAAAAATTCCCATATAAATTTCTTGTTAACTTTTTCTTGGTCTATCTTGATTTCGAACGATTAATAATTTATTTTGAACGACCGAAAGTAAAAAAACTATAAATTTCCGAACAGTCCTGATTATAAAAAAAAAACATTATATTTTGATATTCGATTAATTTTAACAATCGATACAATTTTAAGATTCAAGTAAATTTTAATAATGTATTAAATTTTAACAATCAAGTCACTTTTATTAACCGGTAACTTTAATCGCTCACAATTATTAATAATAAATAAACTGTCTAATTAATTATCGAAACATACAGTTAAACTGGCCTATTAACGCGTTTATGACATTAAATAAAGTTCAACAGTCAAGCATACCAGCAGTGGCCAGTTGTTTCTTTCGCAAATTGTACCTTTCGCAAGCCGTTTCACACGACTCAACTGGCAATGTGCATTTTTTTAGTTTTATATTTATCTGTGACACAATACGCCATGACCATAACATTACGTCATCGTAATTTAATCTGTGACGAAAATGCATCGATGACGTGCCAATGTGTCAATTCCATTTTTGTAAGATGACATTGACATTTAAAATTTAAATCTTTAACAGAAGAACGCAGGATATAATTAAATGCGTTTAAAATATTATTATGTTATAAATTTTTGGCGTTCCGTAACTAAAAGGGTGTGAAAAGGAATTCATTTATAAGGCTTCACTGTCCGTCTGTCAAAAGGGTTTATCAACTATTTTACAATTTCTTTTTTTATTTGTAGTACAGGCTTTTTTCTGTTAAGTTTAGTTTCCGCTGAATTACAATGTAGGCGTCTTCAAGACGAGAGCGAATAGGCTTCTTCTAAGTTTTACCATCTAAGACTACAGAGCCAATTACCATCAGGTGGGACTGTGGTCAAGTATTAACTTATAATATGTAAAAAAAAGTCGTGAAATACTTTTTTGTTTTCATCATTTAGCCGATTCGCCTTCTACCCGATTTCTCGTCAGTGATATATTAAATAAATATTCACGATATCCTAGAACTACAGTAAACACCATCATTCTCTTCTGTTTGTAGCTAACACAAAAAACCACAATAAATTACTTATCAACTTTATACCGGTATAAACCGGTTTATATCGGGTTTATATTCACCAAACAACCGACTTGTGACTTGTCCCCATTCAAATGAGACGTAACGGTAAGGACTCAAACAATACGTTCAACTCCCGTTACCTCATTACCGGTGTTTACGATCGTAACGATAAAATTATATAACAAAATCGGTTTTTGGCTGTAATAAGCGATTTTTTGTTTGCTCACTTATGTAATGTATAATGCTAACTCATTGATAGGACTCCTTTTATAACTAAATGTATATAATTCTTCTGCATGTGAGTTTGTCACACCTTTGTACAGTTAGTTTTTGTATGTAGTTATATATTAATGTTCCTGGATGGTTCAAAAACACAATCACATAGGTGGCGCTGCTGTCTGCATGTCACCAAACCACCGGGCTGGACAAAATCTGCCAGGTCCGTTAGTATCATATAAAATTAAATATTAATTGGAAAGACCTACATTCCCAAAATATATTATATAATCTTTATTATGCCTGTGAAATGCTAATTTTGTATTATTTCATTGAAAGAATATTTTCACATATAATGCGTTTTTTTTTGTATCTGATTTCTTACCAATTTAAGAT
>DWJZ01009262.1:0-10816 GCA_018249125.1 Asbolis capucinus
GTTTGTCGCTATCTGTACGTAGGTTCTGTACTATGAAGGATCCAACTGAGCAACATCGACCCAAATATTACGAGTTTTTTCACAAAACGGCAACATTAACCATCGCATTAAATTAAAAATAATTTATACAAGTAAAATATATTCATTGGACTTTTTTGCAAATTAAAGTATGTGAGCGATTATTTTTATTATATCTAGGGGTCCGCGAATCACAACAAAGTTGCGCTAGGGGTCCGCACTAGAAAAAGGTTGGGTAACCCTGCTTCAACTTATAGACGCTATAACAGACGTTCCCCCAAACAAAAAAGTCTACCATGCTTTCCAATACTCCACCTAACACTAAAACCTGCAAATCACGTCTTTAAATCCCAATTTCCAATTAAATTATCATCACATCTAATTTATCATTAGCGGTAACTTGTACACTACTCTTCCGTTCATGCTGGCATATTCATTTGAAAGACGGCTCAAGCACGTCTAGCTAAAATGAATTGTATGTAAGCCCTATCAGTGCCATCGTGAGTCACTGCTAATGATATTAACTGGCGGGTAATGATATCTTACATCGTATTAATGATAATGCGCGAGTCTTAACGGTGATGTCAATGTGATACTTCCGCCAGTCCGTTGAGAGTAACATGGCTATGGCCGGAGAGGGATTATACCTCAGTAAAATTTATGTGTTCTCTATTTCCACTTAATATTATTAGTAACGGTTATTGGTGAATAATTCACAGCACAAACCAGGAAGAGACACGGTGTCTAACATATCTGTATTCATAATAAATATCTCAGGACGGCACGCACACGGCCATGTGATTCCAAACTAAGCATAAGCCTTTACTATGATGATTAGAAAAGTGATATACACACTTAAAAAGTTTCAAATCAATACTTATATAAATATTTTTATCACACCCCAAATAAAGAACAAACATTCCTGCTCATCACGGAAAAGTTTATTCTGGAAGGGGATCGAACCCATGACCTCCAGCTTAGTACTCAAGTGTACTAACAATAAAACCAGCATCCCCGTCAAAAATAAATAATATTTGGAGTATCGAAATCTTAAAGCAAACTACGAACCAATTGAATCTTAAACCATGTGCAATGTGAAATTCCTAAATTACTTACAGTAGTTTGGCTGTCAAAAGGCAACAGACAGACAGACATAGTTATTTTTCCATTTATAATACTTATGTACGTATTTCAAATGAAAGTCGTAATAAGAACAAAATACGTCCGTAACAACTGTAGTAAACATGCTTCATACATTTTTACTAGATGTCTTATAGAAAACGAGATCTGATTACCCGGCGAGGTAACACCAAACAGGCGTGGCCTCCAAGGCCTCCCGCAGCGTCCTAGCAGCCAGCCGAGCCTATTAAAAGCCTGTCATGACTCCTCATCTTAAATAAACGGTTTAATTCCTATAAATGCCGTTGGTGTCATTCAATCTGTCCATTACTGCGAAATCATGCTGGTGTATTGCAGTTATTTGAAATTGACTTAATCATATACCATTATGTATTGGTAATAGGATTCGCGGGTATTAAAGAATATTAGATTATACAGCTTTTTTTTAACTAATAACTATACCCGGTGCGCGTTGCTATGCATCAACTTATCAACCAGTGTTACTAGCTCTTGCCTGCGACTTTGTCCGTGCGATCGTGGTGGTGGGTGGCGATCCGCCCCGCCATCAGTGCATCCCGCCGCCCGAGTGCCCGAGCACCCGCCGGTTATTTTCATCATTTCATTAGCTTCATATATTATATTATTGTAATCATATAAATAATGACGATTGGTATGAACGCCGCGCCGCGCCGTACTCGCATGCGCGCCATGGCATTTGTAACCCCCGACAAAGAAGGAGAGGTGTTGTAAATTTAACGTCTGTGCCTGTAAACATTGATGATAATGATCTTCTATACAACGTTCATCCCCTCTTTTAACCCCTTCAGCCCCTTTTCGCACGATGAAAAGTAGCCTAAGTCATTTCATTTCCCATTATTTGTCTTAATACAAAGTTTCGCAGTCCTATCTTTAAAAATAACAAATTTCCATACAAACATTAATTCCCTCTATCAACTTTTTTTCACGAAAAAAGAAGTTTTTCGTTCCTTATAAAGTGTCTCAGTAAAAAGTTCCGCTGTTAAATCTTTAATAATGACGAATTTCAATACAAACATTCATCCCCTCTTTTTACCCCTTACCCCCATTGCAATAAAAAGTAGCCTATGATCTTTCCCAGGGTCAATTCTATCTTTGTACCAAATTTCATCAAAATCGGTTCGATTGTTTAGGTGTGAAATCGTCACAGACGAACAGACAGACAAAGTTATTTTAGCATTTATAATATTAGTAGAGATTCCTACATATTATAAATGAATAGACGGTATAATGACTTCTAGATGAGCATTTCCTTTCTAAAAGATAAGACAGATGGATATGATATGTTGAAGAGATAAAATGAACTATCTACTCTCGGCTAAGAGGTAAACAAAATTATAGTTTTTTAAATATTTCCTTATAATCGTATCTCCATTCCTGAGTCTCCTGAAGAGATTTCTATTGAAATAAATGGATCTAATATGCAACAACATCTCATAACGTGTCATTTATTGTATGAAGTGTACATATAAATGATATTTGATAAAGCAGTCCTAGGGAGCAGGGTGTGGCTGAAAAACAGCGCTGCTCGGGATTTTGATCCCGTGACAGGATAAGCTGAGCCACCTCATGCATCATATGGGTTACAACATTGTGAAACAAAAAATTATTGACATACTTAAAAATAAAAATAAAATTTACAAATAAAAGAACTTAGACTGTTATTTAACTGTAACTAGAAACAAAATTCGATTGTATGTATATAATTATATGATACCTTTATTTTAATTACATTTTTAACATTAAATTTACAATTTTTAGACATATACTATGTGCTAAAATGTATTTATTTGTCATAAGCTTATACCTCCCAACTTTTACTCGTATTATTAGAATTTCGGAGTCTAGTGTCGTAGGTGTTACTTGTTACTACTATTTAACTATTAAATGTAGCTCCAAGCTCCGGTGACTTATTTTCTGTCAGGTGCAATATCCGTATCAGGTTCACGTATCAATTATATCAAAAAAGTATTGATATAGATATTTCATCACAAATACCGGACATCATAAGCGAATGATTTTATTTTTATTTTATAAAAACGTTCTAGAAAAAAATATATGGAACGGACGTACAAAACATTAGAAAATTAAAAAAAAAAGATTGATGAAATTGGTAGTCGTCTTCAAAAGATGGCAACACCAAGGGAAATAGGGGGATACTTTCAAACTCCTGTAGATAATAATAATAAATATATTTATTTGCACTCATAACGAACTTATAGTAGATCTTAAGTTAAGTTAGTCAAAACATTCTTGTTGGTTAGTTGTTAGTGCCCCTGTCTAGCAGTTCTCGTAGTCGCAGTGCCCAAACGACGAACCCTCAATTATATTCCCTGTCCAAATAAACTAGAACCGTCCTCGGTTCGCTTCGGAAGAAGCAGTTCCCTAATAAAAGTAGTTATTGTGACATAACTGTAACAGATAGATATATGGCGTCGTGGACTTTTTTGTAGATTTTTGTGTCCTATATAAAACTGTACTACAACACTTTGCCGTTGTCAATAATTCCTCAAGGTACGTAATATAATGATTTTTTTGTATTTTGTTTACACTTTATATTATCAATTTTTTTTTATCGTTTTAAATCGACCCAGAAGTTTCAGACAAACTCTTCTTCCTCAAACGAACAAATCTTTCCCCTTAATATTACCACTATGCTATCACTGTTTTACAGCAATGTTTTTAACATAAATGTATCCTGTAATAAACACGCTTAGCGAAACACGTTACGAAGGCCAGTAAGTATACTCATTAAATAACGCGCTAAATCTCTTTGATGTGCTAATAAACAGTGACGCCGGAGCTCTAACCGAAGCTAACCACCTGTGTTTAATGTCCATTAAGCTAAATTAATGCGACCAAACATTACATTCGATTCAAGAAATATTTATGAGATTCATCTCCAGCCATTTTTTTGAATGAGAAAGATTGAACACGTGAAACAAATTTCCTTTCTAGTCTTCGGGATAATCTTTTATGAATTTATTTTGTTTTTAACTTATTTCCTCCCACGGCTTCCTGCGGTATACTTTGATAAAAACTAGCTTATGTATTTCAGACTTTATCTGTGCTAAATTCATTAAAATCGGTCCAGTAGTTTTTCCATGAAGGAATAACATATATCCATCCATCCTTGGATTTATAATATACAAGGTGTAGCCGGCGCCCGTTCCTACGCATTAATGAATGAATGAATGTATGAATCAGTGATCTAGCTACGTACCATTTCAGAGTCTATAAAGGACAAACTTACCAACATTAATTATTATATTTAGAAGTAGGAAGTAAGGATGTTAGGTACATTTTATTTGACCGTAGTAATAAATTTGTGTTGATATTTTATGTGGGAAGTTTGTATTTCTTATTAAAAGTCATTTTTATCCCGGTCTTGTACGTGACTTGGCACCCGACCCTCAGTGATTCGTGAGGGATATCTTTACATGGCTTACGGGAATGGTAGAGTAAACCTTCGGGCGGTTTTAATATCAATATAAACTTTAAGTTGTAGCAGTTATGATGTAAAAATATTGAGAAGGTACTTAGTGTGTGAAAAATCTTACATAAAAATTCTTGTGTCACAGTTTTAGTTACGTTAGTCCTCTGAAAAGGCTTGACCGATTTTTATGTGCATGTTCAGTAAGTCTGGGAATCGGTTACTATCTATTTTTCATACCTCTTATATAAGGGTTGTCCATCACAATTTTTTTTTGTGTGTGGACAAATTTTTATTTTTTTAAATTTTAAAATGTAGCATTAATAATACACACAACCCATGTGAGATGTCCAATAGAAATAATTTCTTTGGTAGAACAACGTTAGCTGGGTCAGTTAGTAAATATATAAATAAATAAATATCTCTGGACTACACACACACGGCCATCTGATTCGGCCGAGTGTGACTTGTCTCTGAGATATTTAGCAAGTATAAACTGTTAGCTTGTAATAAGGTGATCAGACAACAGATAATAATAGCAATTTGAAAGTAATATTTTTTATTATATATAATTATACCATTAGAATCCTTTTTATTTTTTATGTGGATAAGATCCTCGTCTCATCCATCCGACTGCGGGAAAAATTACCATTAGAATCCTACATTATCCCTGATGAACAAAGGCTATAAAATACAAACTTGATAAGAATTTGCACAGATTATATGCATAGTTATTATTGGTATTGGAGCAACGTGGTGGAGTATGCTCTAGGCCTCCTCAGGATAAGGAGACCCATGGCCGTAGTGGCCCATAAATGGCTTGAACTAGCTATAATTATTATACGCTTCTACTAAGTGCGCTTTACCATCGAAGACTTCAGCGCCACTTGCCATCAGGTGGGATCGTAATCAAGAGCTAACTTATCTAACGTAAAATATATAAATATATATATTATAAATATATATTTATTACGCAAATAGCTGACATTAAAACTGATTGGCCTTGGTAGGCGGTCAGTACCAGAAAAGGAATATTTGTGACTCCAAATATATCACCAGTTGTTGTCAAGAGTTGAACCCGTGTACGTATGACTGGCTTTTATACATTACCTTTCCTTTTTGCCTATTTTATCATTTTCTTTGTAATTTTTCGGATATTGATCAACCAAATCATTCAGCAGTGATAGCCTAGTGGTTAGAATATTGGTCTATTGTCGTTCTGGGTTCAAACCCTGCGCACAACTTTAATTTCCAAAGTTGTGTGTGTATCAGAAGTTGTTTTCATTTGCTGCGGTGAAGGAAAACATCGCGAGGAAACCTGCACTGCAGAGTTTTTAAAAGGTACCTAAGTGAAATCCATAATTGTCGTCCATCCATCAGCCTTAACACGTCCCCTATTGGACATAGGTCTTGTTAATTTGTTCACTCTGACCGGTCCAGAGCCTTTTGAATCCAAGATGTCCAGTGTTTTCTCCAGGTCGTCAGTCCATCTAATCGGGGCGCCTAATGCTTCTATTGCCTATAATTTTTTGTATTTCTTGGGTGAGGTCCACCAATCCGCAAATGGCCAGCATGGTGAACTGGCCTGAACTCACATTGTGAGTGGAGACCCGAGCCCAGTGCAGTTGTTTGTTGCAATGATGAACATTTCATTATATGTCCATGTCACAAGGGACAGTAAGTGTGTGTGTCAATTTATTTAGCTTACAACATTGTGTGTGCTCGTAAACCGGCAAAGTCGAGCATAAATCCAACAGCTATTAACTTCCTCTTCTAAAAGCTTTTCGGCGTATTTTTGCGCCTTTATCTGAGGGCACTCAACAACTTTAAAATGTACTTTTTGAGGATAAAACAGAGGATTTAGATTTTCAAAAGGAAAATATAAATTACTTGTAATTGACGTCATTTCATTTCGAAAACAAGGAAATGAAAATTGTAAAATGCTTTCATTTGACTTATTTTTATTTGCAAACAAAGTTAGAAAATAAAAACTTCATTTTGTATGATAGAATTTTGAAAATATTTTTTCAGTTTATTCCTTACGAAAAACAATAATTTTCTCGTTTTCCGTTGATGCCTGTCGCTGTAGATCCGTCTTACTTTACTTCTTTCTCTGTCTTCTCAGGCGTGTGTGAGACTATTACTTCCTCATCAGGCGACGCTTGGTGTTCTGATATCCATTGTCGGCGGTGATCATTTGCCATCAGGTCATCCCTCGTCGTTTGCCTGCTTATATGTATATATTTTAGCGAACAATACGTTAATGCTTGACATCGATTCCACCTTATGGAAAGTGCTGATGATGTCTAAGATGTTGGACTCTTGAAAACCACATCATACGTGGGCGGAACACCGACGCAGGCAAGTTATTCCTTCGCGGTACGCATAATAAACGTCGAGGAAACCGCGTCGTCTGCCTATACCATAAAAACAAAGGTTTTAACACAAAGTATTCTACACACAAACTATTTAAAATGTATGCATGTTTACCAGAATATTCCATATAATTGATGTAACCGTTCAGTGATACCAACATTAAAAGATAGCTCGGACTATTCACTACAGCGACAAAGCTGCGGCATACAAACCAACAAACCAACTGACCTATTTATCTAACAAGACCAAAGCTGTATCCCCGAGTGTCATTATTGAAACTTGTTTATCCAGAGACATATTTTGTCATCCCGGAATTTTGTATTTGTTAATGGGAATGTAATTTATGAGACTACTAACTGTACCCGGCACGCGTTGCTATGCATCAACTCATCTACAATGTGTCCGTTCCTAAAGATGTAAGTGCCGTATCTCTTACCATTTCAGAGGACAAACAAACAAATACACATATACATACATGTGTGTATATTTAAATATATATGATATAAATATATATATACATACATATATAATACTAAGATTTGTTAGTATATTAGTTAGTATGTAAGTCAGTTTGGTATATTAAGGCCATCTAGTAAAAAATATTATAACTTGACCCATGAGGTTCAATGAATCAAATCATTAGGTTAACACTAATCTATTAGTTTTAAACTAACACACGGTAGATGGCGCTACTCCCTATAATTACAATGAACCTTTATTTATCGGTTAAAGGATATGATTAAACGTTTTCAATTTAACATTTATATATATATCCCACGACTACGTCCACGTGATACACCCTCCCTAACCCCCGTCTCTTCACCAGGCCAAAGTCCACACATCTAGTGCATGAATACAAATAGACAGCTGTAGAAATCGAGATAATTGTGAAAAAGTGATATGTGACCGTTGAATCAAACGTTAGATTTAATGTGACTTTGGATACAATTTTTAGAACACCAAAAAGAAATGTGTATTAGTTTAAACCTTTTTTTTAATTCCGAGATTGACCCCTGTTTTGCTAATGTATTTGAAGTAATTTTTAAGATTTCATATTACTATTTTCTTGTCATGATAAATATGCACATCTCGGCCAAATTCTAGCTTCCTAGTACTAAGGTCTGCGATAGATTGTGGACGACCGGACGGACATGACGAAAGGGTTCCAAATTTACTAGGGAACCCAAAAAACCCTAAGCTTCAACCTAATAATGGTGGTCATTAACGAAGCGTTCATAACCCGACAGCTTGTTTCGTTTCTAAGCTAAATTAAGCAACAGCCGGCGCGGTCGGTAGGAGGATGGGAGCAAATGGCAAAAATTTCATGAACGCTTCCGTGTTCCACGTAAAGCCGCGGTAAAGGTCACATCAAACCGTTGGTCCCGTTATTATCGTAAGATACTAATCGTTAACCTATGTCGGAGGCCTTCGGGTGGCATAAAACTTCCGACCGGTTTAACGACTAACCCCTCCACCAATGTATGTGGAGTATACTAGGCCTTCTCAGCATGTGAGTCCCGTGCTCATGGGGTTATGGATTGAAGTCAAACCTCAAACTGAGGAAGCTCATACTCCACAAAAGATGGAAGCCTCAAACCCATCGAGCAATACAAAAAGCTACAATACAAAAAGGCAGCGACAGTTATTTCCGATATAGATTAGTTCTGCTGAACTGCGCTCACAACTTGTACAATAATTATCTATTTCGGTTCATTTCAACTTTATTTAGTGGAACGGCACGAGAGGATCCGGTCGCCTCTGATTTATTTTGTCCTATTTATACTTTACACTACATATAGTGAAATCAGCTGTACTAATTCTTTCTCACTAACCTACTAATATAAATGCTAAAGTAACTTTTCCCTTTCACGCCTGATCTCCTGAACTTGATTTAAGGAACTATGGTAAAGAGATAGACTAGAGCTCAAGAAATAATGTTGGTTATCTTTCATCAAAGCCTTGGAGAGATGGAAATAGGCGATGAATGGTTGTATGGAAGTTTATCGTCGACGGTAACACTGGATGTACTGCACCCTAATTTTGTTCGCACAAAACGCCATTGCTGTAGTTCTGCCACACCTATAGGTAAGTGCGTTCCAATTCCTTAGTGCTTACTGTTACACTGTACATAAAAAAATGTGTTGATTTTTTCTTTTCTTTTACTGAGAAATGTAATCGTTGGCCACATCTTATGATGTGAAATTCAAAGTTGGCAGTCTCTCAGTATTTTATAGGGTGCATTTTGGAGAGGGAGCGCAGGGACTACACGACGAGATTCCCCCTACCCCCTTCTACCGTTGAAAAACTTGACGCACTCCAAATATCCTCCTCCTCCGGTTCGGACGACACGTGTCGCCTCGTCTTTTGTATGCCGGTAGCAAGAGATTGGAACAAATTGCCTGCATCTGTATTTCCACTCGAGTATAATATAGGCGTCTTTAAAAAAAAAATTAATAGGATTCTTCGAAGTTAATGTTAAAGTTGACAGGCCGGTTGGTCTAGTGGTTAGTGACCCTGACTACTACACCGGAGGTCGCGGGTTCGACTCCCACCCAGGTCAAACTTTTCTGTGTTTGTTAGAATAAACATTCCTTTTCATCACAGAAAAGTTTGTTCTAACAAACATTCCTTTTCACATAGATGTGTGTGTGTAATAGAAATATCTATTTAAGTGTGTATTCCAAAGTATATATGTATGTTTATCAGTTATCTGATTACCTTAGTACAATTTACCGCTTAGTTTGGGGTCAGATGGCCGTCTCTTCAGGCACAAGGAAAGATCGAACAAGTTAATCAACGACAGCTGCGGTCGGTAGGAGGATGAGTGACCGGTAGCAAGATCACTTCCATGTTTCAGAAGGCACGTAAAGCCGTTGGTCTCGGTTATTACCATTAGATGGCAATGGTTAATTGGAGTTCTCTTGGTGGCATACAAAACTTCAGATACTTGAATTGACTAATCTCTTCCCTAATCCACAGTGTAGCGTGGAGTATGTTCTGGGCATCCTCAGTTGAGCAGAGACCCATGCTCAGTAATGATCCATTGAAGTTCATTCTAATCATGTTTTTGTTGTCTATTCTTGTATATCAAGGCTCCGTGTATTCTATTAAGGTTTTACCAGCGCGCCGTTAGATCGGTTCACCCCTGTTACAGCCTGGCTTGTAGCCAACAGCTCACCACGTCATTTTGTTGTTAGATATTAGTATAACAACGTTAAATAAACAATTCCCTGTCATTGCTGTGAGATCTTTAGTAATATTATCTTACAAAAACCAGTACACGGTCTAAACAAGGTTTATTGAAATATTAAAAAACACAAGCTATAACTATAGATCCCTAATATAAATAAGCGAAATTTCATAACTCTTTTTCTTATTTTATTTGTTATTTTGCTTTATTTCTTATTTTACTTTATTTGTTATTTTTCTTTATTTCCTATTTTATTTGTTATTTAACTTTGTTTCTTATTTTATTTGTTATTTTACTTTATTTCTTTTTTTGTTTATTTACTTTATTTCGTTTTTTGTTTATTTTGTTCATGAATTTTTTGCTGCCAGTTTACATCATCATAAGTAAATAAAAGGGGTAATCAATTATCGAATTTGTACATTCAGCCAGTACGTAATCTGAAATAAAAGAGAACAAAAGAAATGTTATACCTCGGCCACGATTAAAAATGAATGTTTCCCGTACTTGGCAAATTTTGTATGTCAATATTTTTTTGCGAATTGTGGGCGAGGTTAAGAGATTTATCAACAAAATTTGTATAATTAGTTAAATTATGCATAATATTCCGAATTTTTCGATGTATGTATATGAGAATTGCTCCACGG
>DWJZ01009263.1:0-10815 GCA_018249125.1 Asbolis capucinus
AAAATTTAAACTATTTTTTTTAATATAATGTTTATAAGTGGCCAGTTCTAAAAACTTTCAGTTTGGCCCTCGTATTAGAAGATAAATGTGACAGATAATCAGCTTTTCTTGAGCTATCGCTAACTCGTGATAGTCAATAAGGTCGGGACAAGACTCAACAAGCGATAAGGGGTCGGCGACAATGTTATCGCTACCGTTTATGGGTTGGACATCAGTAGTTACCTCGCTTATTAAACCAAGTTGACGAATACGTCGAGGCGACTCTTTACCGTTGCTAGTTTTTGAAAATGCAAACGTTAAAGGTTTGTGATCGACAAGATCGTTAGTTGTCGTACTTCTATTAGACTTTGAAAATATGTATTTGATTGCCAAAAATACAGCTAAAAGTTCTCGATCATACGCAGACTATTTCTGTTCCGTTTTTGACATAGCTTTAGAATAATAACCAAGAGGCAACCATGAGTTGTTGACGCGTTGTTGCAATACTGCACCCACCGCGGTGTTAGATGCGTCAGCCATAAGTGCAAGTCGCGTGTTGGGTAACGGATGCGATAACATGATAGCGTTCCTAAGGTTCATTTTACATTGTGTGAATACTTCGTCAGCTTCAGGTGTCCAATGATAGTCTTGTCTCTCTTTTTAGAACCGTGGAAATAATCATTTAAAATTAATTCATAATTTACTGCTTTAGGAACATGAGGTCTGTAAAAATTAAGCATGACGATGACGTCATCTATATAACAAAGAACAATTTCCAATCCTTTAAGGACATTGTGAACCATAAAAGGTTGTAACGTTTGAGTTGCGTTACGCACGAACGTCATACGCGGTAATTCGTATTGACCGAATGGCGTAATTATCGCCGTCTTCTCGATATCATATCGATCACTGGGATACAATGATTTGCGTGATATACATCATATCTAGAAAATATAGTTTTACAAGCTAATAAATAAGTCAAGTCATGTAAACGCGGAATGGGATAAGGAACCGGTTTAGTGATATAGATTAACTGACGATAATCACCACAAGGTCGTAAGTCACCGTTTTTTTGGGGGATACATGCAAGGGACAAGCTCATGGGCTGTTAGATGGCCTACATATACCCATCTTCTGCATGATTCGGAATTCTTCCTTGACTTTATTATATCTATCAGGTGGCAACGGTTTCGCTTTAGCGTGCACAGGAGGACCTGTTGTTTGTATAAAATGACACACAGAATGGCAAGAGGTCTCTTTAAAAGTAATAGCCTTAGATATATCTGGATATTTACTAATAACATCACAATAAGGATTATTATTATCGATAATATAAATAGAATAGTTATCGTAGTTAGTAATAGATGCTAAGGTATTTAGATGAGTAAGCTGATCTATCTGTTTTGAAGCTTTTTAATCGACTAAAAGTCCGTAACAATTGAGAAAATCAGCGCCTATTAATGGCTGTTTTACACCGACTATTATAGTATTTTGTTTGTAAGAACGAAGTAAATTTACGTTTAGAGTTAATAGTTTAGTGCCATATGTTTTAATTTCTGTGCCGTCGGCAGCATAAAGTTTATAATATGAACACTTAGGAAAATAAAACCACTTTCTGGTTATTCGAATGACCGAAACATTAGCACCAGTGTCAATCAAAAATCGATAACCACTTTTAGATCCCGAACACTAATGCGGTGTGAAGGTGTTATAGTGCAGATATCCGCCGTAGCTACCTGCACTGTGGGTTTACTTGCTGGCTTCCCAGGCACAGGGCTGGGTGCTTTTTTTAGCACGCTCCTTAAAACAATATTGATAAAAACATACCAGGTCTGGAGGATGAGTGAGCTCTCGACCTACTCCTAGAACTTGATCGATGACGATAGTGCTGGTAGTTGTAGTTACGGTTAGGCCATGCTGTACGTCTGCAGGCTCCAACCTCTCGATTTTGGCGCTCAGTTTAGCTATTTCTGCCAAAATAGGATTGATGGGAGTCTGATCCAGGTCACTACCGCAGCGAATTTCAACCAAGTGCGGCTGCTGAGTATTCTCCTGTCAGCAATTGTGGCCACGTTGACCGTGTCCTTCACATCCATGACTACCAGGACCGCTCGAACTGCTTGGGGCAAGTGGCTCTGCCGTATGATGCGATGATTGCCATCGGGAATCTTCTCGCGGGCGAGGTCACGCATGCAGCGCAAAAATTGAGATGGCTTTTGATCTCCTAACTCCATCTCGCCGATGAGCTTCTGCATCTTGGTGATTCTCCGACGTCCTTCGTCAGCTTCGAGACAACGACGTTGAACTTGGACTCGTCATTAAGTTTTTGCGGGATGAGCACGGATTTGGCCCTGACGATCCATCCACGGGGCTAGCCCGTCCAGAAATTAGTAATACGGTAGGTCACTGATATCTCCACAATATCGTCCTATTTTCCGTCGCTCGCTCTACCTCGTTAGGTTAGGTAACCCGGCGGCGTTACCGGCGGCACAAGCAGCTATATAGCCGGCGGCGATTGCGGATTCATCACACGTGTCAACTAGATTAGTTTTTAAAATTATAAGGAGAATGTTAACTTTCACTTTTGAGGTCACCAATGTACCGTTTAGTTTACTGGGTAGAGCGTACCTAAGTGTACGGAGGGAGATGATGAAAACAAATAATTGACGTTTTGTTCCCGTTGTTTGCACAAGTGCAACAATAACATATGTGACATACGACACCCCACAACGTAATAGCGTTTTTTGCAAACAAACGGTGGATCAACTGATGGTAAGTGATATGAGTTCTCTTAGACACTAGCGACACCGGGCGTGTCACCAACTCATTCTCGAAAAGACGAAACGTGAAGTGTCTGGAGTCAATTATGACACTAACAGACATATAGACAACAACAACATACAGGTTTAGAAAATGGGATGGTAGATGAATGAATACGTTGAAAATGATTGAATAGAGAATAAAAAAGGCGTATTGCTCTCCGATAATGGGACCGAAATACATACTTAAACAATGAGTATGTATGAACAAAAATCGTCATTTTCTTGATAACAACCAATGCCTAAAAGTAGCTACTCAGACTTCCACGCTAGGTAGATATTTACCTACAAAAAAGCTGGTACATAATTTCATGATTAAAGGTATATTTATAAATCTACGTAATATCATATGCGTATGTGTATATGCATATATATAGATGTTAGACATATACTAGTTATTAAATTATAAGGATTGAATGAAACCGGGATTGATTCAATCCAACGATTGATCCTGACAGCCAGTGGCGGGTATCAACTGAAATCCGATAAGTTACGCTAAAGTTGCTCCGAGGATCGGTTCCATCGTACGAGTACTAATAATTCAGGCACGAAGGGACTTTTTTGTAGAGAAGAACTTTACATAAAGTACTATCGCGCTATAGTACCGTCACGCCTCCGCAGCGAGGCGGCCAATGAGCGCTGGTGAGTCGAGGGGGTCGTCCTCGGGCACCGCCTCGTGGACAGTAAAAACTTAGTTTACACGTAACGATCGCGACGAGTGGTCGTGCTCCAGCGGCCCCCGGACGGCGGCGCCAGCAGTGATCCGACGCGCCGATGTGATGTGTTCGATGTGACTGACGGACCGCGTGTTTGTTTGTTTTGTATTGTGACTGGCTGAAGCATACGGCATCAAGGTGTTGGGCGTCAAGGTAGAGATGAAGGTAACTGATGCATTTACATACGTAGTAGTGAAGTCGCCAGCAAACTTCGGGAAACGCAGCGGTAACACTCAGATGGTATATGTTATGTCATATTTTATTAAGGGCCATGTATTTTGAGGTAGTTCAACAAAAATATCTTTGAATCAATTCGTGTGTGAAATAGTTCAAAACGTAGATATACTGTTTTATAGAGTTCCTAATATCTTATTCAGTTCTCTTGGCTTTCCGAGTTATAAAATTTAAGCGATAGGTCTGTCGAACACGAGGTCGGAGCGCTGGAGCAACCAATTACCTATCTAATGAAGCCACTAAGATGGTCCATAAGCAGGTATCATTTTTATAACTTATGCCTATTCTATTACTATTACTCTATTCTATTATGATATAATTATCTCCAATCTTGTCCAATACGTTATAAGTCTCAAGCAATGTTATTAGCTCATACTAGTACATGGAATAAAATAAATTTTAGTTAACTTTAATTCATTTTATAATCAATGACAAAATATAAAGGAAATTACGATAAATGGCGGCTAAATATTTAAAAATGAACGGCTTTTAATATTTTAATATTAAATAGGAAATTAATAAATAACAAATATAAATGATCGGTGCGCACAACGGCACAAAATCTAATCATAATTGTTTTGAGTTGTGTGTTTTTATTAAAATCCCCTGTAATAGTTTGTCCCAAATATTTTCTAAATATACTCGTAGACAATGATATAGTAGAATTTATTATAAGTAACGATAATAACGACGGCTTTGCCACTGCACTTGCGGTTTCCAACATTCGCTTGTAGCATTTTAAAACCTCGCTAGAACTCAAAATTAATTTCTCAGGAGAGTGCAAAGAAAAACATAAATAGGTTTATTAAAATTATTTAAAATCACAAGCTTTAATTATACATACATCCAGAATACAAAGAAATACACGAAATTTCATAACTGTGTTGTTAATGGTTGAGGCGTTCCCTTGTCTCGAGCCAACTATAAACGTAGGATCAGGTCATGCTAGTCATAAAAATGTATTGTCATCAGGATGAAAACTTTATGCCACATTTCCGCTCCTTAGAGTAAGAGGAAGTTGGTCTAATTAAGCTTGCAAAATTTAAACCGTAACAAACAAATATACAAATACAAAAACATACTAATATACGAACATACACTGTAAGTTAATTAAAAGCTTGAAAAGGACAAGTCCAGAGAGTTGTGAAATTTTATAGTGACTCGCTACGTTTCAAAGTACTTATAAGAGAGTGAATGATGCACTTAATAGGTTTTGATGCTGAAATTTAACGGCTTTTCTATGAGTATAAGTTGCTGGTATTTTTGAATTTGGTTGGGAATTACCTTTACTTAAGCATTATGCAAGTAAAATATTATTTTGATAGTGTTCCGTAAGTATGTATATGGAACAGTCGCATTATTAATTAACAACACGAACAGGATGTGTATAGACAACTATTCAGGGCTGTGTTAGCCCCGAATTCGGTGTACGGGTATGTATGCTAAATAACAGCAATTTATTTATGTTATTTTACTTTTTATTAATAACAGTTTGACCAGTATCCCACCTGATGGTCAGCGATGATGTGGTCCAAGTCTTGTTAACATTTATCTTCCAATAACATGAACATTGGGTGCTGAACCTATACCTATATTAAATTAAATCAAATGAAAAATTAATTTAGTCACATATGAAAATTTTCCTTAATCTAGGTTCTTCTATGAAAGGTGTTTTATTGAGTGGTGTTACATGACATAGATATATGTATTTTAAAATTTACTTAAAAATTGTATTAATTTTAATTTTGATAACCGTTTAGCTCAGCTAGGTTAGCTGTAGTGTCATAAAGTACATTAACGTATAGACAAGTAAGTGCTGTAAAACAATATTTTCTCTAATAGTTTATTATAGACGTGTTCTCTATATCATATGTTCCTGGCACAGCATCGTCTAGTCGATCGCAATCTGATTCAAGTGATTTCTATATATTGTTTGTGTTACTAACACAGTTTTAAAATGTATTTCTGTCCAAACGATAGGTAGTACGATAAACATCACAAAAGATTATTCTCGTCTGTAATGCTGCTTTGAAGAACGGAAGGAGCACGCGTTATTTTAACTTGTTTCCGTCTGGGTTGAGTGTTAGGGTTCCGTAGAAAATTCGCAAGTCTTATAGTTTTTATGCTTTAAGTAGGCAAACGAGGACGTGAGACCTGACCTCGGAAAGAGTGACGGGTCTCCTGATGATAAGTGATCAGCAGAATGTATTGCTGGCCAATAAGGAAGAGATGGAGCCGCTTCTTGAACATCTCCATGCCATATCTCTGAGGAAACACTGATACTGAAGTTTAACCTGTAATGTACATGTAGGAAAGTCAAAATCAAATTACTTATTTCATCATCGAAACCAACAGCTCACATAACAATACATAAATTGATACAATATGATCATTACATTATACTACAACATGTTATCTTAAAATTGGCTCCTGATTTAAGAATCACCAATCTAACTTACTATTATCGGTTTTATAACTGAAAATTGAGCTGCAGACGAGCGATACTTGAACTGTGTCCCGGAGGTGTTGTGGAACTTGGGTTTGCATCGGGATATGTGATATTAATTTCTTAGCTTTGTACTTACTTCTTTTTTTAGAATAAATCATGCAATAGTGAAATTTGAGAATAAAAGTTAGCTATTAAGTATGAAGGGAATGTGAACTTGAATCGTTTGCCGTAATTGCAAAATGGTTCTATTTAGGTCATTATATACATCAATATATAATTAAAGTTGGTCAGTTATTATATCTATAATACAAACTAGGCCTACTTCAAATTGGACCATTGTAAACTATTTATGCCTCGGCTATGAATACAAAATATTTTTTTACATACACAACTCAAAGTCAAAATATTTTATTTCATTATAGGAACATCGAGCTCACTTAATGATCTTATATATCTTAAATTGATGGTTTATCTTAAAACTTGATGATATACATATCTTAAACCTTAAAGTTCATAACCAATCCCGCGGTATTGCCAAACTTTACTTGCCTAAGATATAGTCAGTCTGTATCTACTATAATTACTACTAGAACTAATATTCTGGATATTTACATTACATTGGATGTTCTCTTTGAGGAACTAACAAAATTCATCATCAATCCTCAAGTATTATCGATTGACAGACGACATACAGTCTTACATACATCACTACATATAGCCCGTAACATTCTGAACAAACAATCAACTATCACATACATATATGTTGCGGTTGGGAATCCAGTTCACTTCGCAGGACACTTCCAGGTCACAGGGCGGTTCATAAGCCGATACAGATTAGTGGAAGACGCTAAAATAGTTCGCTTTATTATCTGAGCACGTGTAATGAATGAATGAAAGAATAAATAGTTTATCTATCAGTATGGGTAAAATTAATGTAAGCAGGTTCATTCTGTACTGGATAAACTATTCAGTAATTAAAAAAATATTCAACAAATCCGATATTTTCCTATATCACTGTTACTTGCGACTCGGCTTAACATGTGTGAGTCTCAGATTTCTATCAGACTGTGTTCGAACTGAAAAATGATGCATTCATATTTAAATTTCATTCAAATTAATCTATAACAACAACTTTCAGGAATGTTGGTTTGTCTGTTGATACAGACGAATGAAAAAGATATCTAAGCATATAAATATCTTCAACAACTCACAGGCGGCCATCTGGCCTCAAACAAAGTGTTAGCTTGTACTATGTTGACCAGACAACTGATAGACATACATATATACTTCAATACATACATTTCAACATATTTTTTACATCCAGACACACAGAACAAACATTCCTGCTCATCACAGGATAATTAGACCTGGGTGGGAATCGAACCCCCGGGCTTCGGTGTACCTGTCAGTTTTACTAACCACTAGACCAACCGGCCTGTCAAATATATATTTTTACGTTGCTGTTGGAATAATACTGAAAATGAAATTAACATAATTTAGTCATGAAAATTCCAAGGTTGGCTGGCGATGAAGGATCGACGCTATTTCATTTGTACTTTAAAGTAAAATATAAATATTTTTCCTATCGCTAACCGTACTGTTATTATAAATGCGAAAATAACTCTATCCATCTGTCTGTTACTCCTTCACGCCTTAACCACTGAACCGATTTTGATATAGATTGATACAGCTGTAAACTAGAGCTTAGGAAACAAAATAGACTTCTTGTTATTGCAATAAAAATGTGTGAAAGAGTTCCAATAGTAATAATTAGAAGAAAATAAGTTTTTGTAATTTCAACATGTGTGGATGAAAATAGGGGAAACTTGCGCGAACTAAGTGGCAGGTAAAACTATGTTATTTATAAATCATAAAGAGAAATGAGAATAATATATAATATTTCTATAAATGTTTAACTAATCACGTTATAATAAAAAAAAACTATAGTTACAACGCTCTCTGCTAGGCACTAACTGGATGTCAAAAACGAACAGCATTTCTCTTAAAGCAGACACGCCTAAAAAACAAGAAATGTTTTTCATTGAAAAATAAATCGACATAACCTGCATGTGGAAGTTCTGGACGATGTGATCTGTAAGCTGCTGAACAGTTGTTCCCATTGTACGGAACACCGGCCACAGTGTAACGAAGATAACAATCAGACTTGCTGTTGCTACACTGTGTATTCTTACTTTTGTAATTAATTTCTTTTATAGTTTCAAAACCAACTCCTTAACTTGAGATACGTGTCTTGTTTAGTTGGATCTTAATAAGGTAATAAATCAAAGTCTCGCTAGTACACTAAATGCTTTTATGTTTTTAACTACGTTTATTTAAGGTTTGGGTATTTTAAGTTAGTAAGACTTTTAAATGACAATTAAAGTATTCTAATCCTGAGCGCACCTCTAAATTTTAAAGTTACTCATATGTGCCTATCACAAGTTATCACTTGCTGCGGTGAAGGACAATGTGGTGAGGAAACCTGTATTCCTAAGAGGTCTTTAAATACTCGTAGTTCTAGAAGGTGTTGTTGGATAGGTGGAAGTAATTCTCTCTAGGTTCGTTTCGATAAATGTATGTCACCGCACTAGAAAAATTCAAACAATGATTATTAACAATATTTAAAACCACAAGCTTTAATTATAGATCCATAATACAAAGAAACACACAAAACTTAATTACAATTTTGTTAACCGTTGAGGAGTTCCCTTGTCCGGAGCCAATCCTGAACGTAGTATCAGGTCATGCTTGTTAGAAAAATGAATTGCCATCAGGATGAAAACTTTATGCAAAATTTCAGTGTACGAAGAAGTGGGTCTAATTAAGCTTGCAGGATTTGACCAGTAACAAACAAATATACTAACATACTAATATACAAACATACACTGCAAGTTTAATAAAAGCTTGTAAAAACAGCATGTTGATTTATTACTTGCTTAGTTTTAGGTATTTTGTAAACCGGAAAAAGGTTCATATAGTATAACGTAGTAACCACCTTCACGTTTCCATCCTAAGCTCTAAGTAACCGGTGTCCTACTGAAACGAATACATTTTAGAGGAAGAAAAGTATACTAAAGAATAAGTAGTTTGTCAAGTTCTTAGGATAAACATTCCAGATCGCATTTGCACAGAATGTACCTATGTCTAGGCTAGTTAAAAGAAAGGATCAAGTAATTTCCTTTGATAATGCTTACTATAGGTCACACACGGACTTACGATAATATAAGCTTTTGTCTAAGATAAGTTAGCGCTCCGCTACGATTCCACCTGATGGTAAGTGGCGAAGTGAAGTGTTCGATGGCAAAGCGCACTAATTAAGAAGCCTGTTCACTCTTGACTTAAAGACATTTACATTGTAGCCGAACGGGACCTTATTCCAATCGTGTGCGGCACGGGCGATAAGGGTACGGGTATAGGAATTATTTTTATTTGGCACCTCGTTAGTTTGGGTTAAGGATTTTAATTCGTTTTTTTTGCATGCTTATGTACTTCCGTCGGCATTACAATCCTTTTTGAGTTCTTGACCTCTTCAAGAAGCGTGTTCCTCTTCGCTCTCTCTTGCTCTTCTTCCGTAAGTCTTTATTTCCTGGGTCATCCTCAGCGTATCTTATGCAGCCGGGTTTCAGACATGTATACTGATGTCCCATCATTTATACTTTTTGTGTGGCTCCTCTGTCCTTTACCACTTTTAATAGGTACCATTTTGAAAAAGGAATTATTCTCGCTAAGTTATCATTGTAAGTAGTTTACAGAGTAATAACTCATAACACGTCGCCAGTAATTTGTCTAAACGGACAATTTATAATACATAATTTCGAATTAGTGGAATATTTTATTTCTCACGCTCGCACCGTGCAGGAACACATACACACACGCACACACACAATTAACTTATTCTTCACATACAACGTGCGATCAAAAGAACTTAATAGAATATGTATTGCTACAATTAGTCAAATAAAAAATATATGTATGTAGATACATTATTACTACTCCCTATCTACTATGGTAATACACGAAGTCATAAAGCATGTGAATTAAATAAAACAAATAAATAATAAATTATACAACTCCTTTAATCTTAATTATTAGTTTTAAGCAGAAAAATTATAAATCGTTTGGATTTAATTAAATAGCCACTTTTTAAAATAATAAAAATATACGAACATTATTAAAATAGTATTTGATATAACAATTTAAGTCAATTAAATTAAAACGATATATATGTAGATAGGTAAAATCTCCTCGCTTTTTAAACTAATCAATTTATAGAGATGAGCGGCAAAGAATGCTTTAGTAGGTAGGAATTACTAGTACGTATATCTACGGGCAGACAAATCGCCGTAATTGATAGATACTGACTAATTCGAGTCAACCTTCAATTACGATTATTAGGGTTGCGATTTTAATCTTTGGTTAAGTAGTTCGGTCCGATTACATGCCAAGAATATGTCATTCTCTTAATTGTTATTTTCCTGCACGTAGCCGTAGAGGAGTTTATTGACGTATCCGTATAATGTTTATAATACCTATGTCAAATAATTCACCGAGAATATCCTATTTGGTGACCGACCTCATCCCTTTATTTCTGAGCGTGGGGCTGTTCATTTAATTAATT
>DWJZ01009264.1:0-10815 GCA_018249125.1 Asbolis capucinus
ATTAAAATCTAACGATAATAACCGTGACCGATTTCACGTGCTCTCCGAAGCACGGAAACGTTAATGAAATTTTTGCCACAAGCGGTTACCCATTCTCGTGACGACGGCACCCGCTTTTGTTTAAATTTTTCGATCGCTTCCAACTGAAACAAGCCGCCGATATGACCGCTTCAACAGGATATCTAGTGAAATATAGATAGTTAAAATACAGCTACAAATAGTGAAAGGAAGTTCTACGCTGCGGTTCGTAGATCAATCTATGCTCTAAGTCTACGGAATTCTACACAAGAAAATAGTTTTGAGACTAGTGGTTTTCAATATTAAAAATATAAAAATTAATAAAGTGACTACGATTCATGCAAATGTGTCGAAATATCGAAATACTCGTTTCCTAAAATACTTGGTATTCCAGAAAAATTTTACCTTATTCTCTTTCAAATCTTTCCGACTCTATGGCATGCTAAACATGAATTAGTGTGGTTGCAATTAATTCCATTTTAAAACACAAGTACGTACTTTTTTCAACATCTGCAAGTAAAAGTGTATAAGAAAAATTTTCCTAATTTCAATCTTTGTTATTTGACACATAAATATAAAATTTAAGTTTATCGCCATAAATTTTGTTATTACGATAGACACACCTGCATATAGTTTTGGATTCACATATGCTAAACGAACAGATATTTTAATATAATGAAGGTACCATCTAACTTAATTAATACGTAGAATATATTGAGATAGGCATAAAATTTGTTGGCAACATATTTAATTAAGAAACGCTGATTTTATAATATACATACGTTTAATTTATTTTCTGATTGGCAACGTACGTAATTAACTATTCATAAAAGTAGCTATTAGAAAGAGATGGTTGTAGAGTTAAGTTATGGTGTAGAAAGGGAGGTGAATCGAAGGGCAGGTGTCAATGTACATCTGCCCTATGGAAGTGAACTCTACGTGCCCCCTTCTTGGAACCCCCTCTAAGGGGTCTGTAATGCAATTTGTTATTATAGAAGATTGTATGTTTTATTAACTTAAATAAAAATTAAAAGATAATAAATCTATTTCGCCATAATAATTGTATCTGATTGATAAAATATTGAAGAAATTGACTTAATAGTTACTTCATAATATTTTTTTGAGATTTTTATTCGATGTATCGATTAGCGATCGAGAATCCTAATCGCCTGCATAGCTTAATGTGAATTTCAGTAATTTATTTAAATTTAACAATAATGAACATTGTTTTATTTATTTCATTGTTTGCTATCCTTACATATATTATAAATGCAAAAGTAACTGGCTGTCTGTTACGTTCTTGCGCCTAAACTACTGAGCCGATTTTGATGAAAATTAAAACTGAGATAGAATAGAAATTGATAATAAACATAGGATACCTTTTCGCAAATAAGGGCTGAAACAGATTATAGAAGTCCTACATTATTAAAGAATAAGAATGAGAATCAAAGATTAAAAATAGATTAATTATGAGTTATCCAAAGATTAAGAATAAAACTTTATATTCATACATTAGATGTGTAGACAGTGGGGGGTGAGGAAGAAGGGAGGGTCGTATTACGCGGACGTAGACGCAGGACAAAGCTAGTGTTGAGTTAATTATTATTTGCTAGTAGTATATTTTGCAGTTTACTACTAAGTTTCTTATTGATAAGGACGCCTAGGATTTTAATCCATTTGTTCCATGGCTGAGCTCGGATCCTGCAAAATGGGAGATCCAGGGTATTGCTCACCATGCTGGCAAAGTGTGGTTTATTTATAATCAGTAGAATTGTAATAGAAGATCTAGAAATGGTCAATACCACCAGGTGGACTGCAAACTTGTTTTTTACTATTATATCAATAAAATCAATTTAACTGGCTGTTTGTATATTTCCGGTTCAAATCGAGCAAGTGAAATTTGAACCACTTCCCTTAACAAAATCAAGTTTAAGTTTTACATTATATTCAAAGGTGTTTAATATAACCTATTAGCGGTTACAACGTCACTTTGATAAGATGCTTAAAGCTGGGCTATTAGAACTATGTTGATTTGTAAAATATATTAAATAAAACTACATATTTGTTTGTTTGATTATTCGTTTGCAATACCTGGGCAATGCACTCACTTGAAAACATCTCGATTGAGCGATCCAGAACACTGACGTTGGCAACTTATTCTAGTGCTTCGGGGATGATGGAAAAGGCCGTAAATCTCCATAATCTTATTTGTTTATATACATTCTTTATTTGGCAATTGAGGCGGTACCAAAGTGTGGAGGAGGCTTCACTACTGAGCTCGGCTCTTTCCTCATACAGTAAATTCCATGACGCTACTGTAATGCGAGGAGAGGGTCCTGAATGTCTACAAAGTAAGTAGTTGCGTTGCTCAAATACGCAGTCGGCTCCCTAACCAGACAAAAATTAAGTCCACACGTGCCAAGCCGGAACGTAATACACAAACAAAATGAGCTAACTTGAAGTGAAATGGCATACATAACCCAGGCAGGTGGGCAAACGATGGGCGACAAGAGGAACTCCGAGTACGCATAAATTAATAACAAATTCAGGTTGTTTCGGCGTATAATTAATACATAAAAATTACCATCGACATCTGAAAATTACACCGATTCGTTTGAAAAATACCTACTTGCGTAAATGCAGGCGGCAGGATAATTTCAAGAATAAATTGGCGATGCTCAAGTCAAAGTCACCACTGTCTGGTTTTTATGGGAGGACGTGGCTTTTGTGTGGTAAGGATGGGTTAGTAATTGTTCTTTCGCTTTTTTATATCCAGATAATTGTTTATTAATTACTTTGGAAGCTAATTAAAATTCTACGTATCTTGTTTATGTTTAAGGTTTCAGGTGAAGATATTTATTTAGTCTTATTATGGAAGAAGGCCCTTTTACGGCACTCTACTGCGCAACTGGTCTTTCTGGGGGACTTTATCGCATTTCATCAGGACTGGCTGTACCCATACCAAAAGGAACGACCACGCAAGGAGAGACACGTGGAACTTTGCCACGTCGTTAGGGCTCTTGCAGCTGGTACAACAAGCGACCAGAGTGCCCGATGTTATTGGAAACACAGCTAATTGCCTGAACCTTCTGTTGACAATTGATCCCGACAGATATATCTCGTCTCCACGAGGTACTTCTGACCACTGTCTGGTGAAATCTGAGGTGTCAGACTCCCCCCCTGAACACGAACCCCACGGTGTCACATGTCAGCAGATTGGGATGAGATGCGGCACTTCTTTGTATCTTATCCTTAGTGGCAGGTTTGCTTCTCTTCTGAAGATCCGTCAAGCTGCGCGGATGCCATAAAGGAGGTTAGGTCAGGCAATGGAATACAACATCCCATTCTCTTACGTACCCGTCGGTGGCAGAGCTCACCCGTGGTTCAAATTCGAATGCGCTGAAGCTGAAAAACGTAAACATTCGGCGTATCAAGCATGGGTTGATGCTCGAGACTGCAAAACTTCGGATATTAACCTTAAGAAGAAAGTCTTTAACCTCGCTGCCAAGTCCTACAAAAAGGCACTGCAGAAGTCTAACCTCACCCGCATCCAACACATTGGCGCAAAGCTCACTGCCCAACCATCGGATAGCAGAGCCTTTTGGTCTCCCGCCAAAGCGGTTGAGTCTAATTTCTGCCGATCCATTTTCCTCTGCATTTTCCTCTGGTAAAACCTAACGGGTCCCTTACACATACGGCCCAGGGGAAAGCTGACGTTTTTGGCTCCATATTTGCCGAAAACTAACGTGTCTAGACACCCGGTGTAATGTGCCACCACAAATATCTCACTGCGGTACCTCTATGCCGCATTACAAACAAAGAGGTTCTTGAAGCCTTATGGTGTCTAGACGTGAAAAAAGCTTGTGGACCTGGCGATATACCAGTGGTTGTTCGAAAGGCATGTGCACCTGAGTTGTCTCCTGTGTTGACACGTTTTTATCGCCTCTCTTTCAAGACCGGGATCGTGCCCAAATCCTGGAAGCTTGCAAATGTGCAACTCGTGCCCAAGAAAGGCAGCCGAGCCAACCCTAATAACTATCGGCCGATTTAAATTATCTCCATACTTTGTAAGATTATGAAGCGTATATAGAATTCGCGTCTCAAAGCATACCTACAACGAAACGACCTCCTCAGCGATCCGTATCAGCGATCAGTACGGATTTCGCTGAAATCGATCAACTGGGGACCTTTTAACGTATGCTACCCCATATAGGGCGAGACCCTTGAGAAAAATGGAGAGGCCCTCGCCGTTTCTCTCGACGTCTCGAAGGCTTTCGATGGGGTCTGATACGCGAGCATATTCCTTTGAGAACTTTATAGGGAACTCTGATGAGTGCACGTTTATTCAGGATGTTTTGAAGGACTGATAGACGTTAACAAACAAAATGAGTGTCTTCATGATGAGGAAGTCTAAGCAATAAGGGAGGAAGAAATTGTTAAAGCAAATGAGGCAATAATGAGAAAATTTAAACATAGATTGGCCAACTATATTTCATTCCAGGAGGGGTAACAGAAAAAATCGATTCTAGATTACATACTCGAAGAACATACAGCCTTTAGGTGTGGACAACCATGCCAAAAATGTTTTCACGAATTTATAAGGCATAACATTTTTGCGAAATAAATTCATTTTAATTCAATTCCCTTCTTAGGTAAATATACACTGATTATGGTACTGATTTTTTGGAAAGAAATTTTTATGGAAGCAGACATGAAGGTGGACAAAAAAAATCTTATTAATGAAGGCACATAAGCATACTGATTCATTGAAAGGTGACATTAAAAAGTTGACAGCTTGGAAAGCTGACAGCTCCTTGGCTGCCGTCAATTTTTAGTGGTCGACAGAAAATAAATGTTGATCGAGATTGGAAAGATGAGTTACTGCTAGTAGCACTTTATCATCTATCTCGTCATGTTTTTGAGTTTAATGTTCCCTACATTTTACTCTTAGTTCAATTTTATTTATTATACCATCTTACCTGATAAGTGTTCTATGCAAATTATTTTGGAATTCCTCAGTGTTTCCTACATCAGGTATACACCCAAGAGCTTTTATATTAATTTCAAAAACTGAAAAGTTATCCTCGAAATTTCTCATATAAACTTACTTTGAACATATTTAATTTAATTTGTGATGGAAATAATTACGTGACATAATAACTTCCTACGGCTGGGTTGGTTACACCACCAGCTAATATAGTACTTACTTTGCTAATTATGAGGAAAGCCTTACAGAGAGCCGCAACTGATTGAATAACTAACTTGTCATTACGTTTCGAGTATACATTAATCAAAACTGGTTAATGCTCCATTAACTCTTCAAACGTTATTGACATCTGTTAATCACAACTTCTATCAGTGATTTCGGGTCACACAACATGTTTTAAATATATTTAAGTCAAGTTGTTTTGCCATGATAAAATCTATTTTGTCTTTGAAGCTTACTTCCGATTATCATACTTATTGCATACTTACGTACTGATTTTGTGCCACTCCTACGTACTTTACTCATTATAAATTAACACTTGTCTACAATTCTACATTTTGATGCGGCTTTAAAGTCTACAGTGGTAAATGGAGAAGACAGTAAAACCTATTTACCATTGTCTTAATGACAATGAGAGAAATAATAGTAAATGATACTACGTCTACCATCGTGATAATAGTGGCATAACTGAAATGTATTTTTGGAAATAGTAAAACGGAGTTGCTAAATCTTACAGGTAACACACCAAATTCAATATTCACTACAGTATCTTATTCATGATAGCCATATATGAGAAAATATGTCTTTCACTGATGATTTATACAAATTGGTAAAAATGACGTTCAAGATAGAACTAAGGAACTTACTGACGTAAATTTAAGAGTTATTAGCAAATAAAACTTGAAGGTTAATGTTAAGCTACTGAGAGCAAACGATGAACAATAATAATAAATACTCGCGGAACACGTACTACATGGCACGATTACCGTAAAACTAAGGCGCCGATTGAAACCAGATAACACTACAAAAGTCGTAACATCTGAATCTGCTCTTATACAAGAATATCCCAAAACAAAAATGGAATGTAAAATAGACCTTATTATATAATCTATAAAGTTTTCTTTATCTTGTACAATAACACAGGATACTATAGTATCCTTGTTAGGAGTAAAGTAGTAGATTCGATATTGATCTGAACCGCAGTTGTACGTAGGCAAAGTTCGACAAGTCTGTAACTACTGCTCGGATTAATGTCATAGCATTTTTCCTTGTAAATAATTGTAATTCTAAAGTCCTTCGTGTTCAAAATAAACAGGCGTTGAACAATCTTGACTCTTCAGATAAAAGTCTTTATATATTTTTTGCTAACTATGCACGATCTTAACTTGTCTAAGCACTTCGATTGGAATTTTTCTCAGATCTAATTAAAAGTTCATTTTAATTATTATTTCATCGACTGTATTATTCATACCAACTGCAGTTACTTCATTCCATTGAAATTGTATACTTTTAACTCACCTTTTTTGTAGCAGACCCATATATTTTTTAACCATCTTATCCAAGTTTTTATCAATTATTCTGCTTGACGGAAACGAATCTAATAGATACTCCTATCTAGATTTTTTTAAATTGACTTCGAATCAAACAAGGCTTCGTTATTTCTATTAATTTTTTAAGTGTTAGCATGAAATTTTAGATCAACACTTTGTGTTTGGATATCAACGACATTACTCAATTCAGCATTATTTGAAAATGACATTGTATAAGTTCCAAATAAATATACATTTCATGAAATAGATCCCAGTGTGTAGCAATCATCGATTTTTTTAGATACTTTATTCACACACGTGTGAACATTGCTTATCCAAACGTTATTTAAATGCGTCGTATTAACACTTATATTAGTAACCCAGAAATGTAATCGTTTACTTGGAAGCAGCTGGTCATTCCAAGGTTTCCTTTTTGTTTAAAGTCTGATTGATTGATACATATTTTATTCCACACAGAAATCGCGTGAATATGTCAAATAAAAATAAACAGAATGGGTAAAACGCCGTCCCTTCGAACAATGTTTGCATTCTAATATTATACAAGGAATCAATAAGTGCAGCATAAAATCCTTTGTTGACAAAGCAGATAAAAAAGTTACTTAAAATGCTAATAAAAAAATAAAGCATGATTGTGGAAATCGTTCCAAATTTAAATTGTTTTGTACATATAACATTATGTACCTGCTTCACGCTCAAAGAGATGCGCTAAACTAATGTCTCCGTACTTTACAATCGACTTCAAATAAGGAGGTTATGAATCGGACAAGGATGTATGTGATATTATTAGAAATGCAAAATACTTATAAAGATATTATACTACGGTTTCAAAGCAAATATAGAAAATGGTATAGATTTCTGTATGTGGTACATTGTTATATTTAGTTTTGTTTTCATTTTTTTGTTCGAATACATTTACGAGTACTTCAACCTAGCTTTTTAATTTAATTTACTTTAACCTAGTCTAAACATAACGAAATAAAAGTAATTAAAAACATTCGACTTCAAAAATTTAACTACATTATTTAAGTAAATTTTAAGTCCCACGACAGTATTATAAATCTGTGACAATTTGATGCGGATACTTGGTGCAGCTATTATCGAATTCTAGTACTAGCAAATTTTGTTTGTGAAGTATTGAATATGTGTTTATCAATAGATAAGAATAACACTGCCATGAACTTTTTAACTTGATTAACTTCTATAACCAATCCCAAATAGATAGAGGATAAAAATAGACGTTAGAAAATGCTATGATAAATGCACGAGGAAACTATGTACTATAATTTAGCACCAAAACAGCCATGAAATACAAAGCATTCACTTTCTTCGCACAATTAGCAGGTGCGTCAACGATAGGGCCAGAGGCATATTTACAAACGTAACACAAATTAGATTTTACTGATATTTAATCTGATAATAACTCCAGTGCATGTTGTCTCTTAATAGCTTTTTTCCATAGGACCTTGGCTATAATTCATAATACTGAATAGTACCTACCCTTTTTATCAATTTACATATATTTATTTGTAATATAGGTAACAATGAAAATTCAAATTACTAAACACATACAATTACGGATTGTTATAAAAATTGCACTTGCCAGAAACTAAGCACGCTAAGATACTTATACGTAAATGACATGAAATTAACATTGTAATGTCATTTATAAACTTAATTCAAAACTAATTTTAATTCTGAATTAAAAACCAAATAAAAATCACCTTAAAAATATCAGCCAACCTAAACTAAATCAAATCGAAAGAGGCGATGCAGTTCATATGTCATAATAGTGTAACATGAAATTAAGATGTGAAATAAATTCATAAGGCACCAAGAGGCGGTGAAGCTGAGTACTATCTAGATTAAGGTTGTAAAATTGAATGGTTCTGTGCGGGCTTCAGGCGAAAATAAACATTGGCTTATCTCAGCTACAGCAACTATAGGACCTCGTTCGGAAACGTTAATAAGTTAATAAATGATTATGGGATATTTGGTCCTGAAGAACATTGCTAAAAGATTTTTTTTTAGCAGTTTTAGAACGTTTCTTAGGAAATCGTTATTCTTCATACTAATTCTTTCCTCTGTCTCTCACTCTCTCTTCTCAAGAATAAATTTGATATCATTTAAAAAGTGAAGTGGTAACTTGCAATATTTACGTCATCTTTATTCTTTAATTAATTTACACAGTTTTTTGGTAAAGTCATACATGATTTTAATAACTTTACTTTCGTACAAATTATAAAAGCAATTGCTTACATTGCAAGGTGTTATTCGACAGTCAGAGGCAACATTGTTGATAATTACATTTTGAAAGTTATATTTGTTGTAGGGGTTGGTCATATTTGAGGAACCATTTTTTATGTCCAATTGAATAAACGTGATCTCAATTAAAAGAATATTTGACCAAATAAAATACGATCATGTATTTAAAAAGTTAAAATATAAAAAGTAGACTATTACTAACTACATTTGAAATAACCGTTGATAATAATTTATATTTTCAAGTTTCGTTTAAATTTCCTATTAAAATTAACATTAAATTACATTTTACAGAGAATTATTATAGATCTTATTATCATTATTGTCAGCTTTAACTATTTTTTCTCTTCTTTAATTAAGTGGGTATAATCCAATTTCAGTTTTATACCAATGAATATGACTATAAGTGAGATAAATAAGACAAAAAATGTTTACTTTGTAGAGAAATCTGGTTCTGTATGCTTACAAAAGACTAAAGTAAAAGAAACAAATGTTATTGGTTTTAATTATTCTTATTACAGTTTTACATACAGAATATCCGAACACACTAGAACAAACGCTTAAGGACGCGATCAAATCAACGAAATATAAATCAGGGCAAACGATATCGATGAACGCATGCGCTTTATGCAAGGGATACTGCAATTTGTACAATTCAAACAAAACAAACAGTCGTTTAGCCGCACTTTAAATTACATAGATGAGCGATAAGAAATGATACTCGAGAAAGTGTAAATAGAATTGCAGTGGAACGAAAACATGCAATAAATTACGTACAGAGCCGAACAAAAATTTGTTCATACCGTTTTTTCTTTTTAAATTTTTAAATTTATGCACTCGTGATGTAGTCAGCAATACCGATATGAGTACAGGTTTTCGGAGACATTTTTGTTGATAGCATCAATAATATGTTAATGTCTCGATCGGAAGATATTATCGGTGTACCAAATGAACATATTTGAGATACTCGCGGCTGGAATCGATTCCGTAAAACCAAATCCCTTAATTTCAAATACGTCGTGGCATTAATTAAAACTTTTTTTGATGTTTTTTTTTCATCGTGCTTATTTCAAACGTGAAACTTTTACTTGTTGTACCTATAAATTGTAGTAAAGCATGATGGAGATCTTACGATAGCATTCGCGATCTGTACTTGACTTCTGCGATATATATCAGACTTAATGCTACCTACTCAACAGATTCATTGACTGAGCTTATGTTAATGTAATGTAATAATTAAGTAATGACTACGTTTTAAAGTTCGCGAATTCTGCGTGTGATTAATAGTTCGGGCTACTCGTGGGGTCCGGGTTCGAATCACAGGGCGCGCACTTCTGACTTTTCGGAGTTGTGCGTTCTAAGCATTTAAATGTCACTCGCTATAACGGTGAAGGAAAACATCGTGAGGACCTTCAAACCAAAGCAAAATTTAAAGGTGTGTAAAGTCTGCCAATGAGCACTTGGCCAGCCCACTTGGCTTCTCATTCAGAGAAGAGACTCGTGATGGGTTGACATGAAGATGTTGATGACTTAGGAATCAAAAGATATTTATGAAATGTTATTAAGAAAGCGGCCGCAGTAAATAAATATCTTTGCACCACTTCCACACGCCCAACGGCACCCAATCTAAGCGTCAGCTTGTACTATGGTAATATTACATACATATGTGAAATGATGACGGAATAAAAGTAATTATGCAGCAAAATAATTCTTAATCTTGTATTTATTTACTCGTCCTTTTACGTCGTCCGTCATCTCTTTTTCTCTGTCATACTTCTCTTGTTTTCCATTATTTTCAATTTAATTCATCGTCTGATCTGCTATTCTCACACATTTATATAAGTTAAATATCTTTTGTACAACTCACACACGGCCATCTGACTCCAAACTAAGCGTTAGCTTGTACTATGGTGATCAGACAACGAATAAACAGACATATATTTTTAAATACATACTTATATAGATATTTACACCCAGACACACAGAACAAACATTCCTGCT